>CANSZD010003589.1:0-188750 GCA_947648045.1 Beta corolliflora
CTAATTGAATCAAATGAAACTCAAATGCATTCAACAAAGCTAATTGAATCAAATGATACTCAAATGCATTCAACAAATCTAATTGGATCAAATTAAAGTAAAATGAAGTCAAACAAAGATAATTGAATAAAATGAAAGTCAAATGAAGTCAAACATAGCTAATAGAATCAAATGAAACTCAAATGTATTCAACAAAGCTAATTGAGTCAAATGAAATTCAAATGCATTCTATAAAGCTAATTGAATCAAATTAATGTCAAATGACGTCAAAAATAGCTAATTGAATCAAATGAAAGTCAAACATAGCTAATAGAATCAAATGAAACTCAAATGCATTCAACAAAGCTAATTGAATCCAATGATATTCAAATGCATTCAACAATGCTAATTGAATCAAATGAAAGTCAAATGAAGTCAAACATAGCTAATTGAATCAAATGGAACTCAAATGCATTCAACAAAGCTAATTGTATCAAATGAAAGTCAAATGCATTCAACAAAGCTAATTGAATCGCATTCAACAAAGCTAATTTAATCAAATGAACGTCAAATGAAGTCAAACATAGCTAATTGAATCAAATGGAACTCAAATGCATTCAACAAAGCTAATTGTATCAAATGAAAGTCAAATGAAGTCAAACAAAGCTAATTGAATTAAATGAAAGTCAAATAAAGTCATATACAGCTAATTGAATAAAATGAAACTCAAATGCATTCAACAAAGCTAATTGAATCAAATAAAACTCAAATGCATTCAACAAAGCTAATTGAATCAAATGAAACTCAAATGCATTCAACAAAGCTAATTGAATCAAATGATACTCAAATACATTCAACAAAGCTAATTGGATCAAATTAAAGTAAAATGAAGTCAAACAAAGATAATTGAATAAAATGAAAGTCAAATGAAGTCAAACATAGCTAATAGAATCAAATGAAACTCAAATGTATTCAACAAAGCTAATTGAGTCAAATGAAATTCAAATGCATTCTATAAAGCTAATTGAATCAAATTAATGTCAAATGACGTCAAAAATAGCTAATTGAATCAAATGAAAGTCAAACATAGCTAATAGAATCAAATGAAACTCAAATGCATTCAACAAAGCTAATTGAATCCAATGATATTCAAATGCATTCAACAAAGCTAATTGAATCAAATGAAAGTCAAATGAAGTCAAACATAGCTAATTGAATCAAATGGAACTCAAATGCATTCAACAAAGCTAATTGTATCAAATGAAAGTTAAATGAAGTCAAATAAAGCTAATTGAATCAAATGGAAGTCAAATGGGTTCAACAAAGCTAATTGTATCAAATAAAAGTCAAATGAAGTCAAATAAAGCTAATTGAATCAAATAAAACTCAAATGCATTCAACAAAGCTAATTGAATCAAATAAAACTCAAATGCATTCAACAAAGCTAATTGAATCAAATGAAACTCAAATGCATTCAACAAAGCTAATTGAAACAAATTAAAGTAAAATGAAGTCAAACAAAGCTTATTCAATCAAATGAAGTCAAACAAAGCTAATTGTATCAAATGAAAGTCAAATGAAGTCCAATAAAGCTAATTAAATCAAATGAAGTCAAACAAAGCTAATTGTATAAAATGAAAGTCAAATGATGTCCAATAAAGCTAATTGAATCAAATGAAACTCAAATGCATTCAACAAAGCCAATTGAATCAAATGATACTCAAATGCATTCAACAAAGCTAATTGAATCAAATAAAACTCAAATGCATTCAACAAAGCTAATTGAATCAAATGAAAGTCAAATGAAGTCAAACATAGCTAATTGAATCAAATGGAACTCAAATGCATTCAACAAAGCTAATTGTATCAAATAAAAGTCAAAAGAAAGTCAAATGAAGTCAAATAAAGCTAATTGAAGTCAATGAAACATAAATGCATTTAACAAAGCTAATTGAATCAAATAAAACTCAAATGCATTCAACAAAGGTAATTGAATCAAATTAAACTCAAATGCATTCAACAAAGCTAATTGGATCATATTAAAGTAAAATGAAGTCAAACAAAGCTAATTGAATCAAATGAAAGTAAAATAAAGTCAAACATAACTAATAGGATCAAATAAAACTCAAATGTATTCAACAAAGCTAATTAAATCAAATGAAAGTCAAATGAAGTCAAACAAAGCTAATTGAATTAACAACCGATATGATTGCACGTCCAAGTTCAAGAGCAACCAAGGAAATCCGACACCAAGGTTCAAACTTTGAAGAGTGAATGAAGTCCGAAATTTATAGTCTAAGTCACCGGATATGATAATTAAAATAATCACTCCCGAATATTTTAATTAACTCTTAATCTCACTTACACCACTCCCGGAATAAAGTAGATTAAACACTAAGTAAATAATCACTCCCGAAAATTACTCAATGGTCGAAAGTAATTGATCACACAATTAAATTCAATAACAAAGGTTTTAGGTAAATCTCACATGCATCTATTTTTTCATTGATCATCTTATGAGTATTTATAAGTACTACAAGAAACTACTTGACCTCTAAGCTAATCCCTAGGACCGAAAATCAGCAATCAAGTAGTTTAGGAAACACCCCAACACCTTGCATACTAATCCCTTGATTCTAGGAGAGAATAAAGGAGTAAATAAGGAAACAACCAAATCAGCCCCATAATCCCCTTTACACGCCTAAACATATAAGGAAACTAGAAATAAGGAAACAAAGGGATATTACAACTCCATGACAACTAACAACTTGGAACACAAGGACTTAATTACTACTTGCGATCGGAAATTCTTAAGGAATTTCGGATCATTATTTACCGAAAATAAAAATGACTTAATAAAAATAATCAAGACTCTAATGATTCATCTTGAATGTCATTCTTGGACTCTTCGTAGACCGGATCTTCAATTCACCTTAACATAGGCGAAAAAGGTTGCATTGAGCTTAAACTCATAGCTCCCATATACTTGATTCGGAGAATTAACCATACCCAAAAATTGCGAAGGCCATAAATAGTGATATTTTGGAGTAAGCAGCTTCCATCTCGCATCACAAATAAAGTAAAATAAAGCTAATTGAATCAAATGAAACTCAAATGCATTCAACAAAGCTAATTGAATCAAATAAAACTCAAATGCATTCAACAATGCTAATTGAATCAAATTAAAGTCAAATGAAGTCAAACAAAGCTAATTGAATCAAATGAAAGTCCAATGAAGTAAAACAAAGCTAATTGAATCAAATGAAAGTCAAACAAAGTCAAACAACGCTAATTGAATCAAATGATACTCAAATGCATTCAACAAAGCTAATTGAATCAAATTAAACTCAAATGCATTCAACAAAGCTAATTGAATAAAATTATAGTCAAATTAAGTCAAACAAAACTTATTGAATCAAATGAAACTCAAATGCATTCAATAAAGCTAATTGAATCAAATTAGACTCAAATGCATTCAACAAAGCTAATTGGATCAAATTAAAGTAAAATGAAGTCAAACAAAGCTAATTGAATCAAATAAAAGTCAAATGAAGTCAAACATAGCTAATAGAATCAAATGAAACTCAAACGTATTAAACAAAGCTCATTGAGTCAAATGAAATTCAAATGTATTCTACAAAGCTAATTGAATCAAATTAAAGTCAAATGAAGTCAAACGAAGCTAATTGAATCAAAATAAAGTTAAATTAAGTCAAACCAAGCTAATCGAATCAAATAAAAGTCAAATAAAGTCAAACATAGCTAATAGAATGAAATGAAACTAAAATGCAATCAATAAAGCTAATTGAATCAAATGAAACTCAAATGCATTCAACAAAGCTAATTGAATCAAATGATACTCAAATGCATTCAACAAAGCTAATTGGATCAAATTAAAGTAAAATGAAGTCAAACAAAGATAATTGAATAAAATGAAAGTCAAATGAAGTCAAACATAGCTAATAGAATCAAATGAAACTCAAATGTATTCAACAAAGCTAATTGAGTCAAATGAAATTCAAATGCATTCTATAAAGCTAATTGAATCAAATTAATGTCAAATGACGTCAAAAATAGCTAATTGAATCAAATGAAAGTCAAACATAGCTAATCGAATCAAATGAAACTCAAATGCATTCAACAAAGCTAATTGAATCAAATGATATTCAAATGCATTCAACAAAGCTAATTGAATCAAATGAAAGTCAAATGAAGTCAAACATAGCTAATTGAATCAAATGGAACTCAAATGCATTCAACAAAGCTAATTGTATCAAATGAAAGTCAAATGAAGTCAAATAAAGCTAATTAAATCAAATGGAACTCAAATGGGTTAAACAAAGCTAATTGTATCAAATAAAAGTCAAATGAAGTCAAATAAAGCTAATTGAATCAAATAAAACTCAAATGCATTCAACAAAGCTAATTGAATCAAATAAAACTCAAATGCATTCAACAAAGCTAATTGAATCAAATGAAACTCAAATGCATTCAACAAAGCTAATTGAATCGCATTCAACAAAGCTAATTGAATCAAATGAAAGTCAAATGAAGTCAAACATAGCTAATTGAATCAAATGGAACTCAAATGCATTCAACAAAGCTAATTGTATCAAATGAAAGTCAAATGAAGTCAAACAAAGCTAATTGAATTAAATGAAAGTCAAATAAAGTCAAATACAGCTAATTGAATAAAATGAAACTCAAATGCATTCAACAAAGCTAATTGAATCAAATAAAACTCAAATGCATTCAACAAAGCTAATTGAATCAAATGAAACTCAAATGCATTCAACAAAGCTAATTGAATCAAATGATACTCAAATGCATTCAACAAATCTAATTGGATCAAATTAAAGTAAAATGAAGTCAAACAAAGCTAATTGAATAAAATGAAAGTCAAATGAAGTCAAACATAGCTAATAGAATCAAATGAAACTCAAATGTATTCAACAAAGCTAATTGAGTCAAATGAAATTCAAATGCATTCTATAAAGCTAATTGAATCAAATTAATGTCAAATGCATTCAACAAAGCTAATTGGATCAAATTAAAGTAAAATGAAGTCAAACAAAGCTAATTGAATCAAATGAAAGTCAAATGAAGTCAAACATAGCTAATAGAATCAAATGAAACTCAAACGTATTCAACAAAGCTCATTGAGTCAAATGAAATTCAAATGCATTCTATTAAGCTAATTGAATCAAATTAAAGTCAAATTAAGTCAAACGAAGCTAATTGAATCAAATTAAAGTTAAATTAAGTCAAACCAATCTAATTGAATCAAATGAAAGTCAAATAAAGTCAAACATAGCTAATAGAATGAAATGAAACTAAAATGCAATCAATAAAGCTAATTGAATCAAATGAAACTCAAATGCATTCAACAAAGCTAATTGAATCAAATAAAACTCAAATGCATTCAACAAAGCTAATTGAATCAAATGAAAGTCAAATGAAGTCAAACATAGCTAATTGAATCAAATGGAACTCAAATGCATTCAACAAAGCTAATTGTATCAAATGAATGTCAAATGAAGTCAAACAAAGCTAATTGAATTAAATGAAAGTCAAATAAAGTCAAATACGGCTAATTGAATAAAATGAAACTCAAATGCATTCAACAAAGCTAATTGAATCAAATAAAACTCAAATGCATTCAACAAAGCTAATTGAATCAAATGAAACTCAAATGCATTCAACAAAGCTAATTGAATCAAATGATACTCAAATGCATTCAACAAATCTAATTGGATCAAATTAAAGTAAAATGAAGTCAAACAAAGATAATTGAATAAAATGAAAGTCAAATGAAGTCAAACATAGCTAATAGAATCAAATGAAACTCAAATGTATTCAACAAAGCTAATTGAGTCAAATGAAATTCAAATGCATTCTATAAAGCTAATTGAATCAAATTAATGTCAAATGACGTCAAAAATAACTAATTGAATCAAATGAAAGTCAAACATAGCTAATAGAATCAAATGAAACTCAAATGCATTCAACAAAGCTAATTGAATCAAATGATATTCAAATGCATTCAACAAAGCTAATTGAATCAAATGAAAGTCAAATGAAGTCAAACATAGCTAATTGAATCAAATGGAACTCAAATGCATTCAACAAAGCTAATTGTATCAAATGAAAGTCAAATGAAGTCAAATAAAGCTAATTAAATCAAATGGAACTCAAATGGGTTCAACAAAGCTAATTGTATCAAATAAAAGTCAAATGAAGTCAAATAAAGCTAATTGAATCAAATAAAACTCAAATGCATTCAACAAAGCTAATTGAATCAAATAAAACTCAAATGCATTCAACAAAGCTAATTGAATCAAATGAAACTCAAATGCATTCAACAAGGCTAATTGAAACAAATTAAAGTAAAATGAAGTCAAACAAAGCTTATTGAATCAAATGAAGTCAAACAAAGCTAATTGTATCAAATGAAAGTCAAATGAAGTCCAATAAAGCTAATTGAATCAAATGAAGTCAAACAAAGCTAATTGTATCAAATGAAAGTCAAATGATGTCCAATAAAGCTAATTGAATCAAATGAAACTCAAATGCATTCAACAAAGTCAATTGAATCAAATGATACTCAAATGCATTCAACAAAGCTAATTGAATCAAATGAAAGTCAAATGAAGTCAAACAAAGCTAATTGAATCAAATGGAACTCAAATGCATTCAACAAAGCTAATTGTATCAAATGAAAGTCAAAAGAAAGTCAAATGAAGTCAAATAAAGCTAATTGAAGTCAATGAAACATAAATGCATTCAATAAAGCTAATTGAATCAAATAAAACTCAAATGCATTCAACAAAGGTAATTGAATCAAATTAAACTCAAATGCATTCAACAAAGCTAATTGGATCATATTAAAGTAAAATGAAGTCAAACAAAGCTAATTGTATCAAATGAAAGTAAAATGAAGTCAAACATAACTAATAGGATCAAATGAAACTCAAATGTATTCAACAAAGCTAATTAAATCAAATGAAAGTCAAATGAAGTCAAACAAAGCTAATTGAATTAAATGAAAGTCAAATAAAGTAAAATAAAGCTAATTGAATCAAATGAAACTCAAATGCATTCAACAAAGCTAATTGAATCAAATAAAACTCAAATGCATTCAACAATGCTAATTGAATCAAATTAAAGTCAAATGAAGTCAAACAAAGCTAATTGAATCAAATGAAAGTCAAATGAAGTAAAACAAAGCTAATTGAATCAAATGAAAGTCAAACAAAGTCAAACAACGCTAATTGAATCAAATGATACTCAAATGCATTCAACAAAGCTAATTGAATCAAATTAAACTCAAATGCATTCAACAAAGCTAATTGAATAAAATTATAGTCAAATTAAGTCAAACAAAACTTATTGAATCAAATGAAACTCAAATGCATTCAATAAAGCTAATTGAATCAAATTAGACTCAAATGCATTCAACAAAGCTAATTGGATCAAATTAAAGTAAAATGAAGTCAAACAAAGCTAATTGAATCAAATAAAAGTCAAATGAAGTCAAACATAGCTAATAGAATCAAATGAAACTCAAACGTATTCAACAAAGCTCATTGAGTCAAATGAAATTCAAATGTATTCTACAAAGCTAATTGAATCAAATTAAAGTCAAATGAAGTCAAACGAAGCTAATTGAATCAAATTAAAGTTAAATTAAGTCAAACCAAGCTAACTGAATCAAATAAAAGTCAAATAAAGTCAAACATAGCTAATAGAATGAAATGAAACTAAAATGCAATCAATAAAGCTAATTGAATCAAATGAAACTCAAATGCATTCAACAAAGCTAATTGAATCAAATGATACTCAAATGCATTCAACAAAGCTAATTGGATCAAATTAAAGTAAAATGAAGTCAAACAAAGATAATTGAATAAAATGAAAGTCAAATGAAGTCAAACATAGCTAATAGAATCAAATGAAACTCAAATGTATTCAACAAAGCTAATTGAGTCAAATGAAATTCAAATGCATTCTATAAAGCTAATTGAATCAAATTAATGTCAAATGACGTCAAAAATAGCTAATTGAATCAAATGAAAGTCAAACATAGCTAATAGAATCAAATGAAACTCAAATGCATTCAACAAAGCTAATTGAATCAAATGATATTCAAATGCATTCAACAAAGCTAATTGAATCAAATGAAAGTCAAATGAAGTCAAACATAGCTAATTGAATCAAATGGAACTCAAATGCATTCAACAAAGCTAATTGTATCAAATGAAAGTCAAATGAAGTCAAATAAAGCTAATTGAATCAAATGGAACTCAAATGGGTTCAACAAAGCTAATTGTATCAAATAAAAGTCAAATGAAGTCAAATAAAGCTAATTGAATCAAATAAAACTCAAATGCATTCAACAAAGCTAATTGAATCAAATAAAACTCAAATGCATTCAACAAAGCTAATTGAAACAAATTAAAGTAAAATGAAGTCAAACAAAGCTTATTGAATCAAATGAAGTCAAACAAAGCTAATTGAATCAAATGAAAGTCAAATGAAGTCCAATAAAGCTAATTGAATCAAATGAAGTCAAACAAAGCTAATTGTATCAAATGAAAGTCAAATGATGTCCAATAAAGCTAATTGAATCAAATGAAACTCAAATGCATTCAACAAAGCCAATTGAATCAAATGATACTCAAATGCATTCAACAAAGCTAATTGAATCAAATAAAACTCAAATGCATTCAACAAAGCTAATTGAATCAAATGAAAGTCAAATGAAGTCAAACATAGCTAATTGAATCAAATGGAACTCAAATGCATTCAACAAAGCTAATTGTATCAAATGAAAGTCAAAAGAAAGTCAAATGAAGTCAAATAAAGCTAATTGAATTCAATGAAACATAAATGCATTCAACAAAGCTAATTGAATCAAATAAAACTCAAATGCATTCAACAAAGGTAATTGAATCAAATTAAACTCAAATGCATTCAACAAAGCTAATTGGATCAAATTAAAGTAAAATGAAGTCAAACAAAGCTAATTGAATCAAATGAAAGTCAAATGAAGTCAAACATAACTAATAGGATCAAATGAAACTCAAATGTATTCAACAAAGCTAATTGAATCAAATGAAAGTCAAATGAAGTCAAACAAAGCTAATTGAATTAAATGAAAGTCAAATAAAGTAAAATAAAGCTAATTGAATCAAATGAAACTCAAATGCATTCAACAAAGCTAATTGAATCAAATAAAACTCAAATGCATTCAACAATGCTAATTGAATCAAATTAAAGTCAAATGAAGTCAAACAAAGCTAATTGAATCAAATGAAAGTCAAATGAAGTAAAACAAAGCTAATTGAATCAAATGAAAGTCAAACAAAGTCAAACAACGCTAATTGAATCAAATGATACTCAAATGCATTCAACAAAGCTAATTGAATCAAATTAAACTCAAATGCATTCAACAAAGCTAATTGAATAAAATTATAGTCAAATTAAGTCAAACAAAACTTATTGAATCAAATGAAACTCAAATGCATTCAATAAAGCTAATTGAATCAAATTAGACTCAAATGCATTCAACAAAGCTAATTGGATCAAATTAAAGTAAAATGAAGTCAAACAAAGCTAATTGAATCAAATGAAAGTCAAATGAAGTCAAACATAGCTAATAGAATCAAATGAAACTCAAACGTATTCAACAAAGCTCATTGAGTCAAATGAAATTCAAATGTATTCTACAAAGCTAATTGAATCAAATTAAAGTCAAATGAAGTCAAACGAAGCTAATTGAATCAAATTAAAGTTAAATTAAGTCAAACCAAGCTAATTGAATCAAATGAAAGTCAAATAAAGTCAAACATAGCTAATAGAATGAAATGAAACTAAAATGCAATCAATAAAGCTAATTGAATCAAATGAAACTCAAATGCATTCAACAAAGCTAATTGAATCAAATAAAACTCAAATGCATTCAACAAAGCTAATTGAATCAAATGAAAGTCAAATGAAGTCAAACATAGCTAATTGAATCAAATGGAACTCAAATGCATTCAACAAAGCTAATTGTATCAAATGAAAGTCAAATGAAGTCAAACAAAGCTAATTGAATTAAATGAAAGTCAAATAAAGTCAAATACACTTATTGAATAAAATGAAACTCAAATGCATTCAACAAAGCTAATTGAATCAAATAAAACACAAATGCATTCAACAAAGCTAATTGAATCAAATGAAACTCAAATGCATTCAACAAAGCTAATTGAATCAAATGATACTCAAATGCATTCAACAAAGCTAATTGGATCAAATTAAAGTAAAATGAAGTCAAACAAAGATAATTGAATAAAATGAAAGTCAAATGAAGTCAAACATAGCTAATAGAATCAAATGAAACTCAAATGTATTCAACAAAGCTAATTGAGTCAAATGAAATTCAAATGCATTCTATAAAGCTAATTGAATCAAATTAATGTCAAATGAAGTCAAAAAAAGCTAATTGAATCAAATGAAAGTCAAACATAGCTAATAGAATCAAATGAAACTCAAATGCATTCAACAAACCTAATTGAATCAAATGATATTCAAATGCATTCAACAAAGCTAATTGAATCAAATGAAAGTCAAATGAAGTCAAACATAGCTAATTGAATCAAATGGAACTCAAATGCATTCAACAAAGCTAATTGTATCAAATGAAAGTCAAATGAAGTCAAATAAAGCTAATTGAATCAAATGGAACTCAAATGGGTTCAACAAAGCTAATTGTATCAAATGAAAGTCAAATGAAGTCAAATAAAGCTAATTGAATCAAATGAAACTCAAATGCATTCAACAAAGCTAATTGAATCAAATAAAACTCAAATGCATTCAACAAAGCTAATTGAATCAAATAAAACTCAAATGCATTCAACAAAGCTAATTGAATCAAATAAAACTCAAATGCATTCAACAAAGCTAATTGAAACAAATTAAAGTAAAATAAAGTCAAACAAAGCTTATTGAATCAAATGAAGTCAAACAAAGCTAATTGTATCAAATGAAAGTCAAATGAAGTCCAATAAAGCTAATTGAATCAAATGAAAGTCAAACAAAGCTAATTGTTTCAAATGAAAGTCAAATGAAGTCCAACAAAGCTAATTGAATCAAATGAAACTCAAATGCATTCAACAAAGCCAATTGAATCAAATGATACTCAAATGCATTCAACAAAGCTAATTGAATCAAATAAAACTCAAATGAATTCAAACAAAGCTAATTGAATCAAATGAAATTCAAATGAAGTCAAACATAGCTAATTGAATCAAATGGAACTCAAATGCATTCAACAAAGCTAATTGTATCAAATGAAAGTCAAATGAAAGTCAAATGAAGTCAAATAAAGCTAATTGAATTCAATGAAACATAAATGCATTCAACAAAGCTAATTGAATCAAATAAAACTCAAATGCATTCAACAAAGCTAATTGAATCAAATTAAACTCAAATGCATTCAACAAAGCTAATTGGATCAAATTAAAGTAAAATGAAGTCAAACAAAGCTAATTGAATCAAATGAAAGTCAAATGAAGTCAAACATAACTAATAGGATCAAATGAAACTCAAATGTATTCAACAAAGCTTATTGAATCAAATGAAAGTCAAATGAACTCAAACAAAGTAAATTGAATTAAATGAAAGTCAAATAAAGGAAAATAAAGCTAATTGAATCAAATGAAACTCAAATGCATTCAACAAAACTAATTGAATCAAATAAAACTCAAATGCATTCAACAATGCTAATTGAATCAAATTAAAGTCAAATGAAGTCAAACAAAGCTAATTGAATCAAATGAAAGTCAAATGAAGTAAAACAAAGCTAATTGAATCAAATGAAAGTCAAACAGAGTCAAACAACGCTAATTGAATCAAATGATACTCAAATGCATTCAACAAAGCTAATTGAATCAAATTAAACTCAAATGCATTCAACAAAGCTAATTGAATAAAATTATAGTCAAATTAAGTCAAACAAAACTTATTGAATCAAATGAAAGTCAAATGAAGTCAAACATAGCTAATAGAATCAAATGAAACTCAAACGTATTCAACAAAGCTCATTGAGTCAAATGAAATTCAAATGCATTCTACAAAGCTAATTGAATCAAATTAAAGTCAAATGAAGTCAAACGAAGCTAATTGAATCAAATTAAAGTTAAATTAAGTCAAACCAAGCTAATTGAATCAAATGAAAGTCAAATAAAGTCAAACATAGCTAATAGAATGAAATGAAACTAAAATGCAATCAATAAAGCTAATTGAATCAAATGAAACTCAAATGCATTCAACAAAGCTAATTGAATCGCATTCAACAAAGCTAATTGAATCGCATTCAACAAAGCTAATTGAATCAAATGAAAGTCAAATGACGTCAAACATAGCTAATTGAATCAAATGGAACTCAAATGCATTCAACAAAGCTAATTGTATCAAATGAAAGTCAAATGAAGTCAAACAAAGCTAATTGAATTAAATGAAAGTCAAATAAAGTCAAATACAGCTAATTGAATAAAATGAAACTCAAATGCATTCAACAAAGATAATTGAATCAAATAAAACTCAAATGCATTCAACAAAGCTAATTGAATCAAATGATACTCAAATGCATTCAACAAAGCTAATTGGATCAAATTAAAGTAAAATGAAGTCAAACAATGATAATTGAATAAAATGAAAGCCAAATGAAGTCAAACATAGCTAATAGAATCAAATGAAACTCAAATGTATTCAACAAAGCTAATTGAGTGAAATGAAATTCAAATGCATTCTATAAAGCTAATTGAATCAAATTAATGTCAAATGAAGTCCAAATAACTAATTAATCAAATGAAAGTCAAACATAGCTAATACGAATTAAATGAAACTCAAATGCATTCAACAAAGCTACTTGAGTCAAATGATATATGAAATTCAATTCAACAAAGCTAATTGAATCAAATGAAAGTCTAAACAAAGCTAATTGAATCAAATTAAATTCAAATGCATTCAACAAAGCTAATTTAATCAAATTAAACTCAAATGCTTCAACAAAACACTTGAATCAAGTTAAATGCAAATGCATTCAACGAAGCTAAGTTAATCAAATTAACTCAAATAAAACACTTGAGTAAGTTATAATGTAATTGAATTCAACAAAGGAGTTAATCAAATAACTAAATAAAACACTCGAGTAAGTTATAATGTAATTGAATTGAACGAATGAGTTAATCAAATAACTAAATAAAACACTTGAGTAAGTTATAATGTAATTGAATTGAACGAATGAGTTAATCAAATAACTAAATAAAACACTTGAGTAAGTTATAATGTAATTGAATTGAACGAAGGAGTTAATCAAATAACTAAATAAAACACTCGAGTAAGTTATTATGTAATTGAATTGAACGAAGGAGTTAATCAAATAACTAAATAAAACACTTGAGTAAGTTATAATGTAATTGAATTGAACGAATGAGTTAATCAAATAACTAAATAAAACACTCGAGTAAGTTATAATGTAATTGAATTGAACGAATGAGTTAATCAAATAACTAAATAAAACACTCGAGTAAGTTATAATGTAATTGAATTGAACGAAGGAGTTAATCAAATAACTAAATAAAACACTTGAGTAAGTTATAATGTAATTGAATTGAACGAAAGGAGTTAATCAAATAACTAAATAAAACACTCGAGTAAGTTATTATGTAATTGAATTGAACGAAGGAGTTAATCAAATAACTAAATAAAACACTTGAGTAAGTTATAATGTAATTGAATTGAACGAATGAGTTAATCAAATAACAAAATAAAACACTCGAGTAAGTTATAATGTAATTGAATTGAACGAATGAGTTAATCAAATAACTAAATAAAACACTGGAGTAAGTTATTATGTAATTGAATTGAACGAAGGAGTTAATCAAATAACTAAATAAAACACTTGAGTAAGTTTTTATATGTAATTGAATTGAACGAAGGAGTTAATCAAATAACTAAATAAAACACTTGAGTAAGTTATAATGTAATTGAATTGAACGAATGAGTTAATCAAATAACTAAATAAAACACTTGAGTAAGTTATTATGTAATTGAATTGAACGAAGGAGTTAATCAAATAACTAAATAAAACACTTGAGTAAGTTTTTATATGTAATTGAATTAAACGAAGGAGTTAATCAAATAACTAAATAAAACACTTGAGTAAGTTATTATGTAATTGAATTGAACGAATGAGTTAATCAAATAACTAAATAAAACACTCGAGTAAGTTATTATGTAATTGAATTGAACGAAACGAGTTAATCAAATAACTAAATAAAACACGTGAGTAAGTTATTATGTAATTGAATTGAACGAAGGAGTTAATTAAATAACTAAATAAAACACTTGAGTAAGTTATTTATGTAATTGAATTCAACGAATGAGTTAATCAAATAACTAAATAAAACACTTGAGTAAGTTATAATGTAATTGAATTGAACGAAAGGAGTTAATCAAATAACTAAATAAAACACTCGAGTAAGTTATTATGTAATTGAATTGAACGAAATGAGTTAATCAAATAACTAAATAAAACACTTGAGTAAGTTATTATGTAATTGAATTGAACGAAGGAGTTAATCAAATAACTAAATAAAACATTTGAGTAAGTTATAATGTAATTGAATTGAACGAAAGGAGTTAATCAAATAACTAAATAAAACACTTGAGTAAGTTATTATGTAATTGAATTGAACGAAAGGAGTTAATCAAATAACTAAATAAAACATTTGAATAAGTTATTATGTAATTGAATTGAACGAATGAGTTAATCAAATAACTAAATAAAACACTTGAGTAAGTTATAATGTAATTGAATTGAACGAAGGAGTTAATCAAATAACTAAATAAAACACTCGAGTAAGTTTTAATGTAATTGAATTGAACGAAGGAGTTAATCAAATAACTAAATAAAACACTTGAGTAAGTTATAATGTAATTGAATTGAACGAAGGAGTTAATCAAATAACTAAATAAAACACTCGAGTAAGTTATAATGTAATTGAATTGAACGAAGGAGTTAATCAAATAACTAAATAAAACACTTGAGTAAGTTATAATGTAATTGAATTGAACGAAGGAGTTAATCAAATAACTAAATAAAACACTTGAGTAAGTTATAATGTAATTGAATTGAACGAAGGAGTTAATCAAATAACTAAATAAAACACTCGAGTAAGTTATTATGTAATTGAATTGAACGAAGGAGTTAATCAAATAACTAAATAAAACACTCGAGTAAGTTATATATGTAATTGAATTGAACGAAGGAGTTAATCAAATAACTAAATAAAACACTTGAGTAAGTTATAATGTAATTGAATTGAACGAATGAGTTAATCAAATAACTAAATAAAACACTTGAGTAAGTTATAATGTAATTGAATTGAACGAAAGGAGTTAATCAAATAACTAAATAAAACACTCGAGTAAGTTATAATGTAATTGAATTGAACGAAGGAGTTAATCAAATAACTAAATAAAACACTTGAGTAAGTTATAATGTAATTGAATTGAACGAATGAGTTAATCAAATAACTAAATAAAACACTCGAGTAAGTTATTATGTAATTGAATTGAACGAAAAGGAGTTAATCAAATAACTAAATAAAACACTTGAGTAAGTTATTATGTAATTGAATTGAACGAAGGAGTTAATCAAATAACTAAATAAAACACTTGAGTAAGTTATTATGTAATTGAATTGAACGAATGAGTTAATCAAATAACTAAATAAAACACTTGAGTAAGTTATTATGTAATTGAATTGAACGAAAGAGTTAATCAAATAACTAAATAAAACACTTGAGTAAGTTATTATGTAATTGAATTGAACGAAATGAGTTAATCAAATAACTAAATAAAACACTTGAGTAAGTTATTATGTAATTGAATTGAACGAAGGAGTTAATCAAATAACTAAATAAAACACTTGAGTAAGTTATTATGTAATTGAATTGAACGAATGAGTTAATCAAATAACTAAATAAAACACTTGAGTAAGTTATTATGTAATTGAATTGAACGAAGGAGTTAATCAAATAACTAAATAAAACACTTGAGTAAGTTATAATGTAATTGAATTGAACGAAAGGAGTTAATCAAATAACTAAATAAAACACTTGAGTAAGTTATTATGTAATTGAATTGAACGAAGGAGTTAATCAAATAACTAAATAAAACACTTGAGTAAGTTATAATGTAATTGAATTGAACGAAAGAGTTAATCAAATAACTAAATAAAACACTTGAGTAAGTTATAATGTAATTGAATTGAACGAAAGGAGTTAATCAAATAACTAAATAAAACACTTGAGTAAGTTATTATGTAATTGAATTGAACGAAGGAGTTAATCAAATAACTAAATAAAACACTTGAGTAAGTTATTATGTAATTGAATTGAACGAAAGAGTTAATCAAATAACTAAATAAAACACTCGAGTAAGTTATTATGTAATTGAATTGAACGAAAGGAGTTAATCAAATAACTAAATAAAACACTTGAGTAAGTTATAATGTAATTGAATTGAACGAAGGAGTTAATCAAATAACTAAATAAAACACTTGAGTAAGTTATTATGTAATTGAATTGAACGAAAGGAGTTAATCAAATAACTAAATAAAACACTTGAGTAAGTTATAATGTAATTGAATTGAACGAAAGGAGTTAATCAAATAACTAAATAAAACACTCGAGTAAGTTATAATGTAATTGAATTGAACGAAGGAGTTAATCAAATAACTAAATAAAACACTTGAGTAAGTTATTATGTAATTGAATTGAACGAAGGAGTTAATCAAATAACTAAATAAAACACTTGAGTAAGTTATTATGTAATTGAATTGAACGAAGGAGTTAATCAAATAACTAAATAAAACACTTGAGTAAGTTATAATGTAATTGAATTGAACGAAGGAGTTAATCAAATAACTAAATAAAACACTTGAGTAAGTTATTATGTAATTGAATTGAACGAATGAGTTAATCAAATAACTAAATAAAACACTTGAGTAAGTTATAATGTAATTGAATTGAACGAATGAGTTAATCAAATAACTAAATAAAACACTTGAGTAAGTTATAATGTAATTGAATTGAACGAAAGGAGTTAATCAAATAACTAAATAAAACACTTGAGTAAGTTATTATGTAATTGAATTGAACGAAAGAGTTAATCAAATAACTAAATAAAACACTTGAGTAAGTTATAATGTAATTGAATTGAACGAATGAGTTAATCAAATAACAAAATAAAACACTTGAGTAAGTTATAATGTAATTGAATTGAACGAATGAGTTAATCAAATAACTAAATAAAACACTCGAGTAAGTTATTATGTAATTGAATTGAACGAAGGAGTTAATCAAATAACTAAATAAAACACTTGAGTAAGTTTTTATATGTAATTGAATTGAACGAAAGAGTTAATCAAATAACTAAATAAAACACTTGAGTAAGTTATAATGTAATTGAATTGAACGAATGAGTTAATCAAATAACTAAATAAAACACTTGAGTAAGTTATTATGTAATTGAATTGAACGAAATGAGTTAATCAAATAACTAAATAAAACACTTGAGTAAGTTTTTATGTAATTGAATTGAACGAAGGAGTTAATCAAATAACTAAATAAAACACTTGAGTAAGTTATTATGTAATTGAATTGAACGAAGGAGTTAATCAAATAACTAAATAAAACACTCGAGTAAGTTATTATGTAATTGAATTGAACGAAAGGAGTTAATCAAATAACTAAATAAAACACTTGAGTAAGTTATTATGTAATTGAATTGAACGAATGAGTTAATCAAATAACTAAATAAAACACTTGAGTAAGTTATTATGTAATTGAATTGAACGAATGAGTTAATCAAATAACTAAATAAAACACTTGAGTAAGTTATAATGTAATTGAATTGAACGAAGGAGTTAATCAAATAACTAAATAAAACACTTGAGTAAGTTATTATGTAATTGAATTGAACGAAATGAGTTAATCAAATAACTAAATAAAACACTCGAGTAAGTTATAATGTAATTGAATTGAACGAAGGAGTTAATCAAATAACTAAATAAAACATTTGAGTAAGTTATAATGTAATTGAATTGAACGAATGAGTTAATCAAATAACTAAATAAAACACTCGAGTAAGTTATAATGTAATTGAATTGAACGAAGGAGTTAATCAAATAACATAATTAAACACTCTTAGTAAGTTATAATGTAATTGAATTGAACGAAAGGAGTTAATCAAATAACTAAATAAAACACTTGAGTAAGTTATTATGTAATTGAATTGAACGAAGGAGTTAATCAAATAACTAAATAAAACACTCGAGTAAGTTATAATGTAATTGAATTGAACGAATGAGTTAATCAAATAACTAAATAAAACACTCGAGTAAGTTATAATGTAATTGAATTGAACGAAGGAGTTAATCAAATAACTAAATAAAACACTTGAGTAAGTTATAATGTAATTGAATTGAACGAAGGAGTTAATCAAATAACTAAATAAAACACTTGAGTAAGTTATTATGTAATTGAATTGAACGAAAGAGTTAATCAAATAACTAAATAAAACACTTGAGTAAGTTATTATGTAATTGAATTGAACGAAAGAGTTAATCAAATAACTAAATAAAACACTTGAGTAAGTTATTATGTAATTGAATTGAACGAATGAGTTAATCAAATAACTAAATAAAACACTTGAGTAAGTTATAATGTAATTGAATTGAACGAATGAGTTAATCAAATAACTAAATAAAACACTTGAGTAAGTTATAATGTAATTGAATTGAACGAAGGAGTTAATCAAATAACTAAATAAAACACTTGAGTAAGTTATTATGTAATTGAATTGAACGAAGGAGTTAATCAAATAACTAAATAAAACACTTGAGTAAGTTATTATGTAATTGAATTGAACGAAGGAGTTAATCAAATAACTAAATAAAACACTTGAGTAAGTTATTATGTAATTGAATTGAACGAAGGAGTTAATCAAATAACTAAATAAAACACTTGAGTAAGTTATTATGTAATTGAATTGAACGAAAGAGTTAATCAAATAACTAAATAAAACACTTGAGTAAGTTATAATGTAATTGAATTGAACGAAAGGAGTTAATCAAATAACTAAATAAAACACTCGAGTAAGTTATTATGTAATTGAATTGAACGAAACGAGTTAATCAAATAACTAAATAAAACACTTGAGTAAGTTTTTATATGTAATTGAATTGAACGAAGGAGTTAATCAAATAACTAAATAAAACACTTGAGTAAGTTATAATGTAATTGAATTGAACGAATGAGTTAATCAAATAACTAAATAAAACACTTGAGTAAGTTATTATGTAATTGAATTGAACGAAATGAGTTAATCAAATAACTAAATAAAACACTCGAGTAAGTTATTATGTAATTGAATTGAACGAAAGGAGTTAATCAAATAACTAAATAAAACACTTGAGTAAGTTATTATGTAATTGAATTGAACGAAGGAGTTAATCAAATAACTAAATAAAACACTTGAGTAAGTTATTATGTAATTGAATTGAACGAAAGAGTTAATCAAATAACTAAATAAAACACTCGAGTAAGTTATAATGTAATTGAATTGAACGAAAGAGTTAATCAAATAACTAAATAAAACACTTGAGTAAGTTATTATGTAATTGAATTGAACGAAATGAGTTAATCAAATAACTAAATAAAACACTCGAGTAAGTTATAATGTAATTGAATTGAACGAAGGAGTTAATCAAATAACTAAATAAAACACTTGAGTAAGTTATAATGTAATTGAATTGAACGAAAGGAGTTAATCAAATAACTAAATAAAACACTTGAGTAAGTTATTATGTAATTGAATTGAACGAAGGAGTTAATCAAATAACTAAATAAAACACTCGAGTAAGTTATAATGTAATTGAATTGAACGAATGAGTTAATCAAATAACTAAATAAAACACTTGAGTAAGTTATTATGTAATTGAATTGAACGAATGAGTTAATCAAATAACTAAATAAAACACTTGAGTAAGTTTTTATATGTAATTGAATTGAACGAATGAGTTAATCAAATAACTAAATAAAACACTTGAGTAAGTTATTATGTAATTGAATTGAACGAAGGAGTTAATCAAATAACTAAATAAAACACTTGAGTAAGTTATTATGTAATTGAATTGAACGAAGGAGTTAATCAAATAACTAAATAAAACACTTGAGTAAGTTATAATGTAATTGAATTGAACGAATGAGTTAATCAAATAACTAAATAAAACACTCGAGTAAGTTATAATGTAATTGAATTGAACGAAGGAGTTAATCAAATAACTAAATAAAACACTTGAGTAAGTTATAATGTAATTGAATTGAACGAAGGAGTTAATCAAATAACTAAATAAAACACTCGAGTAAGTTATAATGTAATTGAATTGAACGAAGGAGTTAATCAAATAACTAAATAAAACACTTGAGTAAGTTATAATGTAATTGAATTGAACGAAGGAGTTAATCAAATAACTAAATAAAACACTTGAGTAAGTTATTATGTAATTGAATTGAACGAATGAGTTAATCAAATAACTAAATAAAACACTTGAGTAAGTTAATATGTAATTGAATTGAACGAATGAGTTAATCAAATAACTAAATAAAACACTTGAGTAAGTTATAATGTAATTGAATTGAACGAAGGAGTTAATCAAATAACTAAATAAAACACTTGAGTAAGTTATAATGTAATTGAATTGAACGAATGAGTTAATCAAATAACTAAATAAAACACTTGAGTAAGTTATTATGTAATTGAATTGAACGAAGGAGTTAATCAAATAACTAAATAAAACACTTGAGTAAGTTATTATGTAATTGAATTGAACGAAGGAGTTAATCAAATAACTAAATAAAACACTTGAGTAAGTTATAATGTAATTGAATTGAACGAATGAGTTAATCAAATAACTAAATAAAACACTCGAGTAAGTTATAATGTAATTGAATTGAACGAAGGAGTTAATCAAATAACTAAATAAAACACTCGAGTAAGTTATAATGTAATTGAATTGAACGAAGGAGTTAATCAAATAACTAAATAAAACACTTGAGTAAGTTATTATGTAATTGAATTGAACGAATGAGTTAATCAAATAACTAAATAAAACACTTGAGTAAGTTATAATGTAATTGAATTGAACGAAGGAGTTAATCAAATAACTAAATAAAACACTTGAGTAAGTTATAATGTAATTGAATTGAACGAAGGAGTTAATCAAATAACTAAATAAAACACTTGAGTAAGTTATTATGTAATTGAATTGAACGAATGAGTTAATCAAATAACTAAATAAAACACTTGAGTAAGTTATAATGTAATTGAATTGAACGAAAGGAGTTAATCAAATAACTAAATAAAACACTTGAGTAAGTTATAATGTAATTGAATTGAACGAAGGAGTTAATCAAATAACTAAATAAAACACTTGAGTAAGTTATTATGTAATTGAATTGAACGAAGGAGTTAATCAAATAACTAAATAAAACACTTGAGTAAGTTATTAATGTAATTGAATTGAACGAAGGAGTTAATCAAATAACTAAATAAAACACTTGAGTAAGTTATAATGTAATTGAATTGAACGAAGGAGTTAATCAAATAACTAAATAAAACACTTGAGTAAGATATAATGTAATTGAATTGAACGAAGGAGTTAATCAAATAACTAAATAAAACACTTGAGTAAGTTATAATGTAATTGAATTGAACGAAGGAGTTAATCAAATAACTAAATAAAACACTTGAGTAAGTTATAATGTAATTGAATTGAACGAATGAGTTAATCAAATAACTAAATAAAACACTGAGTAAGTTATAATGTAATTGAATTGAACGAAGGAGTTAATCAAATAACTAAATAAAACACTCGAGTAAGTTATAATGTAATTGAATTGAACGAAGGAGTTAATCAAATAACTAAATAAAACACTTGAGTAAGTTATTATGTAATTGAATTGAACGAATGAGTTAATCAAATAACTAAATAAAACACTGAGTAAGTTATAATGTAATTGAATTGAACGAAGGAGTTAATCAAATAACTAAATAAAACACTGAGTAAGTTATTATGTAATTGAATTGAACGAAGGAGTTAATCAAATAACTAAATAAAACACTTGAGTAAGTTATAATGTAATTGAATTGAACGAAGGAGTTAATCAAATAACTAAATAAAACACTCGAGTAAGTTATAATGTAATTGAATTGAACGAAGGAGTTAATCAAATAACTAAATAAAACACTTGAGTAAGTTATTATGTAATTGAATTGAACGAAGGAGTTAATCAAATAACTAAATAAAACACTTGAGTAAGTTATTATGTAATTGAATTGAACGAATGAGTTAATCAAATAACTAAATAAAACACTTGAGTAAGTTATAATGTAATTGAATTGAACGAATGAGTTAATCAAATAACTAAATAAAACACTTGAGTAAGTTATTATGTAATTGAATTGAACGAATGAGTTAATCAAATAACTAAATAAAACACTCGAGTAAGTTATAATGTAATTGAATTGAACGAAGGAGTTAATCAAATAACTAAATAAAACACTCGAGTAAGTTATAATGTAATTGAATTGAACGAAGGAGTTAATCAAATAACTAAATAAAACACTTGAGTAAGTTATATATGTAATTGAATTGAACGAAGGAGTTAATCAAATAACTAAATAAAACACTTGAGTAAGTTATTATGTAATTGAATTGAACGAATGAGTTAATCAAATAACTAAATAAAACACTCGAGTAAGTTATAATGTAATTGAATTGAACGAATGAGTTAATCAAATAACTAAATAAAACACTTGAGTAAGTTATAATGTAATTGAATTGAACGAAGGAGTTAATCAAATAACTAAATAAAACACTCGAGTAAGTTATAATGTAATTGAATTGAACGAAGGAGTTAATCAAATAACTAAATAAAACACTTGAGTAAGTTATTATGTAATTGAATTGAACGAAGGAGTTAATCAAATAACTAAATAAAACACTTGAGTAAGTTATAATGTAATTGAATTGAACGAAGGAGTTAATCAAATAACTAAATAAAACACTTCGAGTAAGTTATAATGTAATTGAATTGAACGAATGAGTTAATCAAATAACTAAATAAAACACTCGAGTAAGTTATAATGTAATTGAATTGAACGAAGGAGTTAATCAAATAACTAAATAAAACACTTGAGTAAGTTATAATGTAATTGAATTGAACGAAGGAGTTAATCAAATAACTAAATAAAACACTTGAGTAAGTTATTATGTAATTGAATTGAACGAATGAGTTAATCAAATAACTAAATAAAACACTCGAGTAAGTTATAATGTAATTGAATTGAACGAAGGAGTTAATCAAATAACTAAATAAAACACTCGAGTAAGTTATAATGTAATTGAATTGAACGAATGAGTTAATCAAATAACTAAATAAAACACTCGAGTAAGTTATAATGTAATTGAATTGAACGAAGGAGTTAATCAAATAACTAAATAAAACACTTGAGTAAGTTATAATGTAATTGAATTGAACGAATGAGTTAATCAAATAACTAAATAAAACACTTGAGTAAGTTATAATGTAATTGAATTGAACGAAGGAGTTAATCAAATAACTAAATAAAACACTCGAGTAAGTTATAATGTAATTGAATTGAACGAAGGAGTTAATCAAATAACTAAATAAAACACTTGAGTAAGTTATATATGTAATTGAATTGAACGAAGGAGTTAATCAAATAACTAAATAAAACACTTGAGTAAGTTATAATGTAATTGAATTGAACGAAGGAGTTAATCAAATAACTAAATAAAACACTCGAGTAAGTTATAATGTAATTGAATTGAACGAAGGAGTTAATCAAATAACTAAATAAAACACTCGAGTAAGTTATTATGTAATTGAATTGAACGAAGGAGTTAATCAAATAACTAAATAAAACACTCGAGTAAGTTATAATGTAATTGAATTGAACGAAGGAGTTAATCAAATAACTAAATAAAACACTTGAGTAAGTTATTATGTAATTGAATTGATCGAAGGAGTTAATCAAATAACTAAATAAAACACTTCGAGTAAGTTATAATGTAATTGAATTGAATGAATGAGTTAATCAAATAACTAAATAAAACACTTGAGTAAGTTATAATGTAATTGAATTGAACGAATGAGTTAATCAAATAACTAAATAAAACACTCGAGTAAGTTATAATGTAATTGAATTGAACGAAGGAGTTAATCAAATAACTAAATAAAACACTTGAGTAAGTTATAATGTAATTGAATTGAACGAAGGAGTTAATCAAATAACTAAATAAAACATTTGAGTAAGTTATTATGTAATTGAATTGAACGAAGGAGTTAATCAAATAACTAAATAAAACACTCGAGTAAGTTATAATGTAATTGAATTGAACGAAGGAGTTAATCAAATAACTAAATAAAACACTTGAGTAAGTTATAATGTAATTGAATTGAACGAAGGAGTTAATCTAATAACTAAATAAAACACTTGAGTAAGTTATTATGTAATTGAATTGAACGAAGGAGTTAATCAAATAACTAAATAAAACACTCGAGTAAGTTATAATGTAATTGAATTGAACGAAGAAGTTAATCAAATAACTAAATAAAACACTCGAGTAAGTTATAATGTAATTGAATTGAACGGAAGGAGTTAATCAAATAACTAAAAAAAACACTTGAGTAAGTTATTATGTAATTGAATTGAACGAAGGAGTTAATCTAACAACTACATAAAACACTTGAGTAAGTTACTATGTAATTGAATTGAACGAATGAGTTAATCAAATAACTAAATAAAACACTCGAGTAAGTTATAATGTAATTGAATTGAACGAAGGAGTTAATCAAATAACTAAATAAAACACTTGAGTAAGTTATAATGTAATTGAATTGAACGAATGAGTTAATCAAATAACTAAATAAAACACTCGAGTAAGTTATAATGTAATTGAATTGAACGAATGAGTTAATCAAATAACTAAATAAAACACTTGAGTAAGTTATAATGTAATTGAATTGAACGAATGAGTTAATCAAATAACTAAATAAAACACATGACTAAGTTATAGTGTAATTGAATTGAACGAATGAGTTAATCAAAGAACTAAATAAAACACTCGAGTATGTTTTAATGTAATTGAATTGAACGAATAAGTTAATCAAATAACTAAATAAAACACTCGAGTAAATTATTATGTAATTGAATTGAACGAATGAGTTAATCAAAGAACTAAATAAAACACTCGAGTAAGTTATAATGTAATTGAATTGAACGAAGGAGTTAATCAAATAACTAAATAAAACACTCGAGTAAGTTATTATGTAATTGAATTGAACGAAGGAGTTAATCTAATAACTACATAAAACACTTGAGTAAGTTATAATGTAATTGAATTGAATGAATGAGTTAATCAAATAATTAAATAAAACACTCGAGTAAGTTATAGTGTAATGGAATTGAACGAATGATTTAATCAAATAACTAAATAAAACACTTGAGTAAGTTATAATGTAATTGAATTGAACGAATGAGTTAATCAAATAACTAAATAAAACACTCGAGTAAGTTATAATGTAATTGAATTGAACGAAGGAGTTAATCAAATAACTAAATAAAACATTTGAGTAAGTTATTATGTAATTGAATTGAACGAATGAGTTAATCAAATAACTAAATAAAACACTCGAGTAAGTTATAATGTAATTGAATTGAACGAATAAGTTAATCAAATAACTAAATAAAACACTCGAGTAAGTTATAATGTAATTGAATTGAACGGAAGGAGTTAATCAAATAACTAAATAAAACACTTGAGTAAGTTTATATGTAATTGAATTGAACGAAGGAGTTAATCAAATAACTAAATAAAACACTTGAGTAAGTTATAATGTAATTGAATTGAACGAAGGAGTTAATCAAATAACTAAATAAAACACTCGAGTAAGTTATAATGTAATTGAATTGAACGAATGAGTTAATCAAATAACTAAATAAAACACTCGAGTAAGTTATAATGTAATTGAATTGAACGAATGAGTTAATCAAATAACTAAATAAAACACTCGAGTAAGTTATAATGTAATTGAATTGAACGAATGAGTTAATCAAATAACTAAATAAAACACTTGAGTAAGTTATTATGTAATTGAATTGAACGAAGGAGTTAATCAAATAACTAAATAAAACACTTGAGTAAGTTATAATGTAATTGAATTGAACGAATGAGTTAATCAAATAACTAAATAAAACACTTGAGTAAGTTATAATGTAATTGAATTGAACGAAGGAGTTAATCAAATAACTAAATAAAACACTCGAGTAAGTTATAATGTAATTGAATTGAACGAAGGAGTTAATCAAATAACTAAATAAAACACTCGAGTAAGTTATAATGTAATTGAATTGAACGAAGGAGTTAATCAAATAACTAAATAAAACACTTGAGTAAGTTATTATGTAATTGAATTGAACGAAGGAGTTAATCAAATAACTAAATAAAACACTTGAGTAAGTTATAATGTAATTGAATTGAACGAAGGAGTTAATCAAATAACTAAATAAAACACTCGAGTAAGTTATAATGTAATTGAATTGAACGAAGGAGTTAATCAAATAACTAAATAAAACACTCGAGTAAGTTATAATGTAATTGAATTGAACGAATGAGTTAATCAAATAACTAAATAAAACACTTGAGTAAGTTATAATGTAATTGAATTGAACGAAGGAGTTAATCAAATAACTAAATAAAACACTTGAGTAAGTTATAATGTAATTGAATTGAACGAAGGAGTTAATCAAATAACTAAATAAAACACTTGAGTAAGTTATAATGTAATTGAATTGAACGAAGGAGTTAATCAAATAACTAAATAAAACACTTTAAGTAAGTTACTATGTAATTGAATTGAACGAATGAGTTAATCAAATAACTAAATAAAACACTTGAGTAAGTTATAATGTAATTGAATTGAACGAATGAGTTAATCAAATAACTAAATAAAACACTCGAGTAAGTTATAATGTAATTGAATTGAACGGAAGGAGTTAATCAAATAACTAAATAAAACACTTGAGTAAGTTATTATGTAATTGAATTGAACGAAAGAGTTAATCAAATAACTACATAAAACACTTGAGTAAGTTATAATGTAATTGAATTGAACGAATGAGTTAATCAAATAACTAAATAAAACACTCGAGTAAGTTATAATGTAATTGAATTGAACGAAAGAGTTAATCAAATAACTAAATAAAACACTCGAGTAAGTTATAATGTAATTGAATTGAACGAAGGAGTTAATCAAATAACTAAATAAAACACTCGAGTAAGTTATTATGTAATTGAATTGAACGAAGGAGTTAATCAAATAACTAAATAAAACACTTGAGTAAGTTATTAATGTAATTGAATTGAACGAATGAGTTAATCAAATAACTAAATAAAACACTTGAGTAAGTTATAATGTAATTGAATTGAACGAAGGAGTTAATCAAATAACTAAATAAAACACTTGAGTAAGTTATAATGTAATTGAATTGAACGAAGGAGTTAATCAAATAACTAAATAAAACACTCGAGTAAGTTATTATGTAATTGAATTGAACGAATGAGTTAATCAAATAACTAAATAAAACACTCGAGTAAGTTATAATGTAATTGAATTGAACGAAAGAAGTTAATCAAATAACAAAATAAAATACTCGAGTAAGTTATTATGTAATTGAATTGAACGAAGGAGTTAATCAAATAACTAAATAAAACACTTGAGTAAGTTATTATGTAATTGAATTGAACGAATGAGTTAATCAAATAACTAAATAAAACACTCGAGTAAGTTATAATGTAATTGAATTGAACGAAGGAGTTAATCAAATAACTAAATAAAACACTTGAGTAAGTTATAATGTAATTGAATTGAACGAATGAGTTAATCAAATAACTAAATAAAACACTCGAGTAAGTTATAATGTAATTGAATTGAACGAAGGAGTTAATCAAATAACTAAATAAAACACTTGAGTAAGTTATAATGTAATTGAATTGAACGAATGAGTTAATCAAATAACTAAATAAAACACTTGACTAAGTTATAATGTAATTGAATTGAACGAATGAGTTAATCAAAGAACTAAATAAAACACTCGAGTATGTTTTAATGTAATTGAATTGAACGAATAAGTTAATCAAATAGCTAAATAAAACACTCTGAGTAAGTTATTATGTAATTGAATTGAACTAATGAGTTAATCAAATAACTAAATAAAACACTCGAGTAAGTTATAATGTAATTGAATTGAACGAAGGAGTTAATCAAATAACTAAATAAAACACTCGAGTAAGTTATTATGTAATTGAATTGAACGAAGGAGTTAATCTAATAACTACATAAAACACTTGAGTAAGTTATAATGTAATTGAATTGAATGAATGAGTTAATCAAATAACTAAATAAAACACTTGAGTAAGTTATAATGTAATTGAATTGAACGAAGGAGTTAATCAAATAACTAAATAAAACACTTGAGTAAGTTATTAATGTAATTGAATTGAACGAAGGAGTTAATCAAATAACTAAATAAAACACTTGAGTAAGTTATAATGTAATTGAATTGAACGAAGGAGTTAATCAAATAACTCAAATAAAACACTTGAGTAAGTTATAATGTAATTGAATTGAACGAATGAGTTAATCAAATAACTAAATAAAACACCTTGAGTAAGTTACTATGTAATTGAATTGAACGAATGAGTTAATCAAATAACTAAATAAAACACTCGAGTAAGTTATAATGTAATTGAATTGAACCCATAAAGTTGAGTTATCAAATAACTAAATAAAACACTCGAGTAAGTTATAATGTAATTGAATTGAACGAAGGAGTTAATCAAATAACTAAATAAAACACTTGAGTAAGTTATAATGTAATTGAATTGAACGAAGGAGTTAATCAAATAACTAAATAAAACACTTGAGTAAGTTATTATGTAATTGAATTGAACGAATGAGTTAATCAAATAACTAAATAAAACACTCGAGTAAGTTATAATGTAATTGAATTGAACGAAGGAGTTAATCAAATAACTAAATAAAACACTCGAGTAAGTTATAATGTAATTGAATTGAACGAATGAGTTAATCAAATAACTAAATAAAACACTTGAGTAAGTTATAATGTAATTGAATTGAACGAAGGAGTTAATCAAATAACTAAATAAAACACTTGAGTAAGTTATTATGTAATTGAATTGAACGAAGGAGTTAATCAAATAACTAAATAAAACACTTGAGTAAGTTATAATGTAATTGAATTGAACGAAGGAGTTAATCAAATAACTAAATAAAACACTTGAGTAAGTTATAATGTAATTGAATTGAACGAAGGAGTTAATCAAATAACTAAATAAAACACTCGAGTAAGTTATAATGTAATTGAATTGAACGAAGGAGTTAATCAAATAACTAAATAAAACACTTGAGTAAGTTATAATGTAATTGAATTGAACGAAGGAGTTAATCAAATAACTAAATAAAACACTTGAGTAAGTTATAATGTAATTGAATTGAACGAATGAGTTAATCAAATAACTAAATAAAACACTTGAGTAAGTTATAATGTAATTGAATTGAACGAAGGAGTTAATCAAATAACTAAATAAAACACTTGAGTAAGTTATAATGTAATTGAATTGAACGAAGGAGTTAATCAAATAACTAAATAAAACACTTGAGTAAGTTATAATGTAATTGAATTGAACGAATGAGTTAATCAAATAACTAAATAAAACACTTGAGTAAGTTATAATGTAATTGAATTGAACGAAGGAGTTAATCAAATAACTAAATAAAACACTTGAGTAAGTTATAATGTAATTGAATTGAACGAAGGAGTTAATCAAATAACTAAATAAAACACTTGAGTAAGTTATAATGTAATTGAATTGAACGAAGGAGTTAATCAAATAACTAAATAAAACACTCGAGTAAGTTATAATGTAATTGAATTGAACGAAGGAGTTAATCAAATAACTAAATAAAACACTTGAGTAAGTTATAATGTAATTGAATTGAACGAAGGAGTTAATCAAATAACTAAATAAAACACTTGAGTAAGTTATTATGTAATTGAATTGAACGAAGGAGTTAATCAAATAACTAAATAAAACACTTGAGTAAGTTATAATGTAATTGAATTGAACGAAGGAGTTAATCAAATAACTAAATAAAACACTTGAGTAAGTTATAATGTAATTGAATTGAACGAAGGAGTTAATCAAATAACTAAATAAAACACTCGAGTAAGTTATAATGTAATTGAATTGAACGAAGGAGTTAATCAAATAACTAAATAAAACACTTGAGTAAGTTATAATGTAATTGAATTGAACGAAGGAGTTAATCAAATAACTAAATAAAACACTTGAGTAAGTTATAATGTAATTGAATTGAACGAAGGAGTTAATCAAATAACTAAATAAAACACTTGAGTAAGTTATTATGTAATTGAATTGAACGAAGGAGTTAATCAAATAACTAAATAAAACACTTGAGTAAGTTATAATGTAATTGAATTGAACGAAGGAGTTAATCAAATAACTAAATAAAACACTTGAGTAAGTTATAATGTAATTGAATTGAACGAAGGAGTTAATCAAATAACTAAATAAAACACTTGAGTAAGTTATAATGTAATTGAATTGAACGAAGGAGTTAATCAAATAACTAAATAAAACACTTGAGTAAGTTATAATGTAATTGAATTGAACGAAGGAGTTAATCAAATAACTAAATAAAACACTTGAGTAAGTTATAATGTAATTGAATTGAACGAAGGAGTTAATCAAATAACTAAATAAAACACTTGAGTAAGTTATAATGTAATTGAATTGAACGAAGGAGTTAATCAAATAACTAAATAAAACACTTGAGTAAGTTATAATGTAATTGAATTGAACGAAGGAGTTAATCAAATAACTAAATAAAACACTTGAGTAAGTTATAATGTAATTGAATTGAACGAAGGAGTTAATCAAATAACTAAATAAAACACTTGAGTAAGTTATAATGTAATTGAATTGAACGAAGGAGTTAATCAAATAACTAAATAAAACACTTGAGTAAGTTATAATGTAATTGAATTGAACGAAGGAGTTAATCAAATAACTAAATAAAACACTTGAGTAAGTTATAATGTAATTGAATTGAACGAAGGAGTTAATCAAATAACTAAATAAAACACTTGAGTAAGTTATAATGTAATTGAATTGAACGAAAGGAGTTAATCAAATAACTAAATAAAACACTTGAGTAAGTTATAATGTAATTGAATTGAACGAAGGAGTTAATCAAATAACTAAATAAAACACTTGAGTAAGTTATAATGTAATTGAATTGAACGAAGGAGTTAATCAAATAACTAAATAAAACACTCGAGTAAGTTATAATGTAATTGAATTGAACGAAGGAGTTAATCAAATAACTAAATAAAACACTTGAGTAAGTTATAATGTAATTGAATTGAACGAAGGAGTTAATCAAATAACTAAATAAAACACTTGAGTAAGTTATAATGTAATTGAATTGAACGAAGGAGTTAATCAAATAACTAAATAAAACACTTGAGTAAGTTATAATGTAATTGAATTGAACGAAGGAGTTAATCAAATAACTAAATAAAACACTTGAGTAAGTTATAATGTAATTGAATTGAACGAAGGAGTTAATCAAATAACTAAATAAAACACTTGAGTAAGTTATAATGTAATTGAATTGAACGAAGGAGTTAATCAAATAACTAAATAAAACACTTGAGTAAGTTATAATGTAATTGAATTGAACGAAAGAGTTAATCAAATAACTAAATAAAACACTTGAGTAAGTTATAATGTAATTGAATTGAACGAAGGAGTTAATCAAATAACTAAATAAAACACTTGAGTAAGTTATAATGTAATTGAATTGAACGAAGGAGTTAATCAAATAACTAAATAAAACACTTGAGTAAGTTATAATGTAATTGAATTGAACGAAGGAGTTAATCAAATAACTAAATAAAACACTTGAGTAAGTTATAATGTAATTGAATTGAACGAAGGAGTTAATCAAATAACTAAATAAAACACTTGAGTAAGTTATAATGTAATTGAATTGAACGAAAGGAGTTAATCAAATAACTAAATAAAACACTTGAGTAAGTTATAATGTAATTGAATTGAACGAAGGAGTTAATCAAATAACTAAATAAAACACTTGAGTAAGTTATAATGTAATTGAATTGAACGAAGGAGTTAATCAAATAACTAAATAAAACACTTGAGTAAGTTATAATGTAATTGAATTGAACGAAGGAGTTAATCAAATAACTAAATAAAACACTTGAGTAAGTTATAATGTAATTGAATTGAACGAAGGAGTTAATCAAATAACTAAATAAAACACTTGAGTAAGTTATAATGTAATTGAATTGAACGAAAGAGTTAATCAAATAACTAAATAAAACACTTGAGTAAGTTATAATGTAATTGAATTGAACGAAGGAGTTAATCAAATAACTAAATAAAACACTTGAGTAAGTTATAATGTAATTGAATTGAACGAAAGAGTTAATCAAATAACTAAATAAAACACTTGAGTAAGTTATAATGTAATTGAATTGAACGAAGGAGTTAATCAAATAACTAAATAAAACACTTGAGTAAGTTATAATGTAATTGAATTGAACGAAGGAGTTAATCAAATAACTAAATAAAACACTTGAGTAAGTTATAATGTAATTGAATTGAACGAAGGAGTTAATCAAATAACTAAATAAAACACTTGAGTAAGTTATAATGTAATTGAATTGAACGAAGGAGTTAATCAAATAACTAAATAAAACACTTGAGTAAGTTATAATGTAATTGAATTGAACGAAGGAGTTAATCAAATAACTAAATAAAACACTTGAGTAAGTTATAATGTAATTGAATTGAACGAAAGGAGTTAATCAAATAACTAAATAAAACACTTGAGTAAGTTATAATGTAATTGAATTGAACGAAGGAGTTAATCAAATAACTAAATAAAACACTTGAGTAAGTTATAATGTAATTGAATTGAACGAAGGAGTTAATCAAATAACTAAATAAAACACTTGAGTAAGTTATAATGTAATTGAATTGAACGAAGGAGTTAATCAAATAACTAAATAAAACACTTGAGTAAGTTATAATGTAATTGAATTGAACGAAAGGAGTTAATCAAATAACTAAATAAAACACTTGAGTAAGTTATAATGTAATTGAATTGAACGAAGGAGTTAATCAAATAACTAAATAAAACACTTGAGTAAGTTATAATGTAATTGAATTGAACGAAGGAGTTAATCAAATAACTAAATAAAACACTCGAGTAAGTTATAATGTAATTGAATTGAACAAAGGAGTTAATCAAATAACTAAATAAAACACTTGAGTAAGTTATAATGTAATTGAATTGAACGAAGGAGTTAATCAAATAACTAAATAAAACACTTGAGTAAGTTATAATGTAATTGAATTGAACGAAGGAGTTAATCAAATAACTAAATAAAACACTTGAGTAAGTTATTATGTAATTGAATTGAACGAAGGAGTTAATCAAATAACTAAATAAAACACTTGAGTAAGTTATAATGTAATTGAATTGAACGAAGGAGTTAATCAAATAACTAAATAAAACACTTGAGTAAGTTTTTATATGTAATTGAATTGAACGAAGGAGTTAATCAAATAACTAAATAAAACACTTGAGTAAGTTATAATGTAATTGAATTGAACGAAGGAGTTAATCAAATAACTAAATAAAACACTTGGAGTAAGTTATAATGTAATTGAATTGAACGAAAGGAGTTAATCAAATAACTAAATAAAACACTTGAGTAAGTTATAATGTAATTGAATTGAGACGAAGGAGTTAATCAAATAACTAAATAAAACACTTGAGTAAGTTATAATGTAATTGAATTGAACGAAAGAAGTTAATCAAATGAATAAATAAAACACTCGGGTAAGTTATAATGTAATTGAATTCAACGAAAGGAGTTAATCAAATAACTAAATAAAACACTTGAGTAAGTTATAATGTAATTGAATCGAACGAAGGAGTTAATCAAATAACTAAATAAAACACTTGAGTAAGTTATAATGTAATTGAATTGAACGAAGGAGTTAATCAAATAACTAAATAAAACACTTGAGTAAGTTTTTATATGTAATTGAATTGAACGAAAGGAGTTAATCAAATAACTAAATAAAACACTTGAGTAAGTTATAATGTAATTGAATTGAACGAAGGAGTTAATCAAATAACTAAATAAAACACTTGAGTAAGTTATAATGTAATTGAATTGAACGAAGGAGTTAATCAAATAACTAAATAAAACACTTGAGTAAGTTATAATGTAATTGAATTGAACGAAGGAGTTAATCAAATAACTTAATAAAACACTTGAGTAAGTTATATATGTAATTGAATTGAACGAAAGTAGTTAATCAAATAACTAAATAAAACACTTGAGTAAGTTATAATGTAATTGAATTGAACGAAAGGAGTTAATCAAATAACTAAATAAAACACTTGAGTAAGTTATAATGTAATTGAATTGAACGAAATGAGTTAATCAAATAACTAAATAAAACACTTGAGTAAGTTATAATGTAATTGAATTGAACGAAGGAGTTAATCAAATAACTAAATAAAACACTTGGGTAAGTTATAATGTAATTGAATTGAACGAAGGAGTTAATCAAATAACTAAATAAAACACTTGAGTAAGTTATAATGTAATTGAATTGAACGAAAGAGTTAATCAAATAACTAAATAAAACACTTGAATAAGTTATTATGTAATTGAATTGACGAAGAAGAGTTAATCAAATAACTAAATAAAACACTTGAGTAAGTTATAATGTAATTGAATTGAACGAAAGGAGTTAATCAAATAACTAAATAAAACACTTGAGTAAGTTATAATGTAATTGAATTGAACGAAAGAGTTAATCAAATAACTAAATAAAACACTTGAGTAAGTTATAATGTAATTGAATTGAACGAAGGAGTTAATCAAATAACTAAATAAAACACTTGAGTAAGTTATAATGTAATTGAATTGAACGAAAGAGTTAATCAAATAACTAAATAAAACACTTGAGTAAGTTATAATGTAATTGAATTGAACGAAAGAGTTAATCAAATAACTAAATAAAACACTTGAGTAAGTTATAATGTAATTGAATTGAACGAAGGAGTTAATCAAATAACTAAATAAAACACTTGAGTAAGTTATAATGTAATTGAATTGAACGAAAGAGTTAATCAAATAACTAAATAAAACACTTGAGTAAGTTATAATGTAATTGAATTGAACGAAGGAGTTAATCAAATAACTAAATAAAACACTTGGAGTAAGTTATAATGTAATTGAATTGAACGAAAGGAGTTAATCAAATAACTAAATAAAACACTTGAGTAAGTTATAATGTAATTGAATTGAACGAAAGGAGTTAATCAAATAACTAAATAAAACACTTGAGTAAGTTATAATGTAATTGAATTGAACGAAGAGTTAATCAAATAACTAAATAAAACACTTGGGTAAGTTATAATGTAATTGAATTGAACGAAGGAGTTAATCAAATAACTAAATAAAACACTTGAGTAAGTTATACTGTAATTGAATTGAGCGAAGGAGTTAATCAAATAACTAAATAAAACACTTGAGTAAGTTATAATGTAATTGAATTGAACGAATGAGTTAATCAAATAACTAAATAAAACACTTGAGTAAGTTTTTATATGTAATTGAATTGAGCGAAGGAGTTAATCAAATAACTAAATAAAACACTTGAGTAAGTTATAATGTAATTGAATTGAACGAAGGAGTTAATCAAATAACTAAATAAAACACTTGAGTAAGTTATAATGTAATTGAATTGAACGAAAGAAGTTAATCAAATGAATTAAAAAAAACACTCGGGTAAGTTATAATGTAATTGAATTGAACGAAAGGAGTTAATCAAATAACTAAATAAAACACTTGAGTAAGTTATAATGTAATTGAATTGAACGAAGGAGTTAATCAAATAACTAAATAAAACACTTGAGTAAGTTATAATGTAATTGAATTGAACGAAGGAGTTAATCAAATAACTAAATAAAACACTTGAGTAAGTTATAATGTAATTGAATTGAACGAAAGGAGTTAATCAAATAACTAAATAAAACACTTGAGTAAGTTATAATGTAATTGAATTGAAACGAAGGAGTTAATCAAATAACTAAATAAAACACTTGAGTAAGTTATAATGTAATTGAATTGAACGAAGGAGTTAATCAAATAACTAAATAAAACACTTGAGTAAGTTATAATGTAATTGAATTGAACGAAAGGAGTTAATCAAATAACTAAATAAAACACTTGAGTAAGTTATTATGTAATTGAATTGAACGAAGGAGTTAATCAAATAACTAAATAAAACACTTGAGTAAGTTTTTATATGTAATTGAATTGAACGAAAGATTGTTAATCAAATAACTAAATAAAACACTTGAGTAAGTTATAATGTAATTGAATTGAACGAAGGTGTTAATCAAATAACTAAATAAAACACTTGGGTAAGTTACAATGTAATTGAATTGAACGAAAGGAGTTAATCAAATGATTAAATAAAACACTTGAGTAAGATATAATGTAATTGAATTGAACGAAGGAGTTAATCAAATAACTAAATAAAACACTTGAGTAAGTTATAATGTAATTGAATTGAACGAAAGAAGTTAATCAAATAACTAAATAAAACACTTGGGTAAGTTACAATGTAATTGAATTCAACGAAAGGAGTTAATCAAATAACTAAATAAAACACTTGAGTAAGATATAATGTAATTGAATTGAACGAAGGAGTTAATCAAATAACTAAATAAAACACTTGAGTAAGTTATAATGTAATTGAATTGAACGAAGGAGTTAATCAAATAACTAAATAAAACACTTGAGTAAGTTATAATGTAATTGAATTGAACGAAAGGAGTTAATCAAATAACTAAATAAAACACTTGAGTAAGTTATAATGTAATTGAATTGAACGAAGGAGTTAATCAAATAACTAAATAAAACACTTGAGTAAGTTATAATGTAATTGAATTGAACGAAAGGAGTTAATCAAATAACTAAAATAAAACACTTGAGTAAGTTATAATGTAATTGAATTGAACGAAGGAGTTAATCAAATAACTAAATAAAACACTTGAGTAAGTTATAATGTAATTGAATTGAACGAAAGAGTTAATCAAATAACTAAATAAAACACTTGAGTAAGTTATAATGTAATTGAATTGAACGAAGGAGTTAATCAAATAACTAAATAAAACACTTGAGTAAGTTATAATGTAATTGAATTGAACGAAGGAGTTAATCAAATAACTAAATAAAACACTTGAGTAAGTTATAATGTAATTGAATTGAACGAAAGGAGTTAATCAAATAACTAAATAAAACACTTGAGTAAGTTATAATGTAATTGAATTGAACGAAGAGTTAATCAAAAAACTAAATAAAACACTCGAGTAAGTTATAATCTAATTGAATTGAACGAAAGGAGTTAATCAAATAACTAAATAAAACACTTGAGTAAGTTATAATGTAATTGAATTGAACGAAAGGAGTTAATCAAATAACTAAATAAAACACTTGAGTAAGTTTATAATGTAATTGAATTGAACGAAAGGAGTTAATCAAATAACTAAATAAAACACTTGAGTAAGTTATAATGTAATTGAATTGAACGAAGGAGTTAATCAAATAACTAAATAAAACACTTGAGTAAGTTATAATGTAATTGAATTGAACGAAGGAGTTAATCAAATAACTAAATAAAACACTTGAGTAAGTTATAATGTAATTGAATTGAACGAAAGAGTTAATCAAATAACTAAATAAAACACTTGAGTAAGTTATAATGTAATTGAATTGAACGAAGGAGTTAATCAAATAACTAAATAAAACACTTGAGTAAGTTATAATGTAATTGAATTGAACGAAAGGAGTTAATCAAATAACTAAATAAAACACTTGAGTAAGTTATAATGTAATTGAATTGAACGAAGGAGTTAATCAAATAACTAAATAAAACACTTGAGTAAGTTATAATGTAATTGAATTGAACGAAAGGAGTTAATCAAATAACTAAATAAAACACTTGAGTAAGTTATAATGTAATTGAATTGAACGAAAGGAGTTAATCAAATAACTAAATAAAACACTTGAGTAAGTTATAATGTAATTGAATTGAACGAAGGAGTTAATCAAATAACTAAATAAAACACTTGAGTAAGTTATAATGTAATTGAATTGAACGAAAGGAGTTAATCAAATAACTAAATAAAACACTTGAGTAAGTTATAATGTAATTGAATTGAACGAAGGAGTTAATCAAATAACTAAATAAAACACTTGAGTAAGTTATAATGTAATTGAATTGAACGAAAGGAGTTAATCAAATAACTAAATAAAACACTTGAGTAAGTTATAATGTAATTGAATTGAACGAAAGGAGTTAATCAAATAACTAAATAAAACACTTGAGTAAGTTATAATGTAATTGAATTGAACGAAAGGAGTTAATCAAATAACTAAATAAAACACTTGAGTAAGTTATAATGTAATTGAATTGAACGAAAGGAGTTAATCAAATAACTAAATAAAACACTTGAGTAAGTTATAATGTAATTGAATTGAACGAAAGGAGTTAATCAAATAACTAAATAAAACACTTGAGTAAGTTATAATGTAATTGAATTGAACGAAGGAGTTAATCAAATAACTAAATAAAACACTTGAGTAAGTTATAATGTAATTGAATTGAACGAAAGGAGTTAATCAAATAACTAAATAAAACACTTGAGTAAGTTATAATGTAATTGAATTGAACGAAAGGAGTTAATCAAATAACTAAATAAAACACTTGAGTAAGTTATAATGTAATTGAATTGAACGAAGGAGTTAATCAAATAACTAAATAAAACACTTGAGTAAGTTATAATGTAATTGAATTGAACGAAAGGAGTTAATCAAATAACTAAATAAAACACTTGAGTAAGTTATAATGTAATTGAATTGAACGAAGGAGTTAATCAAATAACTAAATAAAACACTTGAGTAAGTTATAATGTAATTGAATTGAACGAAAGAGTTAATCAAATAACTAAATAAAACACTTGAGTAAGTTATAATGTAATTGAATTGAACGAAAGGAGTTAATCAAATAACTAAATAAAACACTTGAGTAAGTTATAATGTAATTGAATTGAACGAAAGGAGTTAATCAAATAACTAAATAAAACACTTGAGTAAGTTATAATGTAATTGAATTGAACGAAAGGAGTTAATCAAATAACTAAATAAAACACTTGAGTAAGTTATAATGTAATTGAATTGAACGAAAGGAGTTAATCAAATAACTAAATAAAACACTTGAGTAAGTTATAATGTAATTGAATTGAACGAAAGGAGTTAATCAAATAACTAAATAAAACACTTGAGTAAGTTATAATGTAATTGAATTGAACGAAAGGAGTTAATCAAATAACTAAATAAAACACTTGAGTAAGTTATAATGTAATTGAATTGAACGAAAGGAGTTAATCAAATAACTAAATAAAACACTTGAGTAAGTTATAATGTAATTGAATTGAACGAAGGAGTTAATCAAATAACTAAATAAAACACTTGAGTAAGTTATAATGTAATTGAATTGAACGAAGGAGTTAATCAAATAACTAAATAAAACACTTGAGTAAGTTATAATGTAATTGAATTGAACGAAAGGAGTTAATCAAATAACTAAATAAAACACTTGAGTAAGTTATAATGTAATTGAATTGAACGAAGGAGTTAATCAAATAACTAAATAAAACACTTGAGTAAGTTATAATGTAATTGAATTGAACGAAAGGAGTTAATCAAATAACTAAATAAAACACTTGAGTAAGTTATAATGTAATTGAATTGAACGAAAGGAGTTAATCAAATAACTAAATAAAACACTTGAGTAAGTTATAATGTAATTGAATTGAACGAAAGGAGTTAATCAAATAACTAAATAAAACACTTGAGTAAGTTATAATGTAATTGAATTGAACGAAAGGAGTTAATCAAATAACTAAATAAAACACTTGAGTAAGTTATAATGTAATTGAATTGAACGAAAGGAGTTAATCAAATAACTAAATAAAACACTTGAGTAAGTTATAATGTAATTGAATTGAACGAAAGGAGTTAATCAAATAACTAAATAAAACACTTGAGTAAGTTATAATGTAATTGAATTGAACGAAGGAGTTAATCAAATAACTAAATAAAACACTTGAGTAAGTTATAATGTAATTGAATTGAACGAAAGGAGTTAATCAAATAACTAAATAAAACACTTGAGTAAGTTATAATGTAATTGAATTGAACGAAAGGAGTTAATCAAATAACTAAATAAAACACTTGAGTAAGTTATAATGTAATTGAATTGAACGAAAGGAGTTAATCAAATAACTAAATAAAACACTTGAGTAAGTTATAATGTAATTGAATTGAACGAAAGGAGTTAATCAAATAACTAAATAAAACACTTGAGTAAGTTATAATGTAATTGAATTGAACGAAAGGAGTTAATCAAATAACTAAATAAAACACTTGAGTAAGTTATAATGTAATTGAATTGAACGAAAGGAGTTAATCAAATAACTAAATAAAACACTTGAGTAAGTTATAATGTAATTGAATTGAACGAAAGGAGTTAATCAAATAACTAAATAAAACACTTGAGTAAGTTATAATGTAATTGAATTGAACGAAGGAGTTAATCAAATAACTAAATAAAACACTTGAGTAAGTTATAATGTAATTGAATTGAACGAAGGAGTTAATCAAATAACTAAATAAAACACTTGAGTAAGTTATAATGTAATTGAATTGAACGAAAGGAGTTAATCAAATAACTAAATAAAACACTTGAGTAAGTTATAATGTAATTGAATTGAACGAAAGGAGTTAATCAAATAACTAAATAAAACACTTGAGTAAGTTATAATGTAATTGAATTGAACGAAGGAGTTAATCAAATAACTAAATAAAACACTTGAGTAAGTTATAATGTAATTGAATTGAACGAAAGGAGTTAATCAAATAACTAAATAAAACACTTGAGTAAGTTATAATGTAATTGAATTGAACGAAAGAGTTAATCAAATAACTAAATAAAACACTTGAGTAAGTTATAATGTAATTGAATTGAACGAAAGGAGTTAATCAAATAACTAAATAAAACACTTGAGTAAGTTATAATGTAATTGAATTGAACGAAAGAGTTAATCAAATAACTAAATAAAACACTTGAGTAAGTTATAATGTAATTGAATTGAACGAAAGGAGTTAATCAAATAACTAAATAAAACACTTGAGTAAGTTATAATGTAATTGAATTGAACGAAAGGAGTTAATCAAATAACTAAATAAAACACTTGAGTAAGTTATAATGTAATTGAATTGAACGAAAGGAGTTAATCAAATAACTAAATAAAACACTTGAGTAAGTTATAATGTAATTGAATTGAACGAAAGGAGTTAATCAAATAACTAAATAAAACACTTGAGTAAGTTATAATGTAATTGAATTGAACGAAAGGAGTTAATCAAATAACTAAATAAAACACTTGAGTAAGTTATAATGTAATTGAATTGAACGAAAGGAGTTAATCAAATAACTAAATAAAACACTTGAGTAAGTTATAATGTAATTGAATTGAACGAAAGGAGTTAATCAAATAACTAAATAAAACACTTGAGTAAGTTATAATGTAATTGAATTGAACGAAAGGAGTTAATCAAATAACTAAATAAAACACTTGAGTAAGTTATAATGTAATTGAATTGAACGAAAGGAGTTAATCAAATAACTAAATAAAACACTTGAGTAAGTTATAATGTAATTGAATTGAACGAAAGGAGTTAATCAAATAACTAAATAAAACACTTGAGTAAGTTATTATGTAATTGAATTGAACGAAAGTAGTTAATCAAATAACTAAATAAAACACTTGAGTAAGTTATAATGTAATTGAATTGAACGAAAGGAGTTAATCAAATAACTAAATAAAACACTTGAGTAAGTTATAATGTAATTGAATTGAACGAAGGAGTTAATCAAATAACTAAATAAAACACTTGAGTAAGTTATAATGTAATTGAATTGAACGAAAGGAGTTAATCAAATAACTAAATAAAACACTTGAGTAAGTTATAATGTAATTGAATTGAACGAAAGAGTTAATCAAATAACTAAATAAAACACTTGAGTAAGTTATAATGTAATTGAATTGAACGAAAGGAGTTAATCAAATAACTAAATAAAACACTTGAGTAAGTTATAATGTAATTGAATTGAACGAAAGGAGTTAATCAAATAACTAAATAAAACACTTGAGTAAGTTATAATGTAATTGAATTGAACGAAGGAGTTAATCAAATAACTAAATAAAACACTTGAGTAAGTTATAATGTAATTGAATTGAACGAAAGAAGTTAATCAAATGAATAAATAAAACACTCGGGTAAGTTACAATGTAATTGAATTCAACGAAAGGAGTTAATCAAATAACTAAATAAAACACTTGAGTAAGATATAATGTAATTGAATCGAACGAAGGAGTTAATCAAATAACTAAATAAAACACTTGAGTAAGTTATAATGTAATTGAATTGAACGAAGGAGTTAATCAAATAACTAAATAAAACACTCGAGTAAGTTATAATGTAATTGAATTGAACGAAAGGAGTTAATCAAATAACTAAATAAAACACTTGAGTAAGTTTTTATATGTAATTGAATTGAACGAAGGAGTTAATCAAATAACTAAATAAAACACTTGAGTAAGTTATAATGTAATTGAATTGAACGAAGGAGTTAATCAAATAACTAAATAAAACACTTGAGTAAGTTATTATGTAATTGAATTGAACGAAGGAGTTAATCAAATAACTAAATAAAACACTTGAGTAAGTTTTTATATGTAATTGAATTGAGCGAAAGAGTTAATCAAATAACTAAATAAAACACTTGAGTAAGTTATAATGTAATTGAATTGAACGAAAGGAGTTAATCAAATAACTAAATAAAACACTTGAGTAAGTTATAATGTAATTGAATTGAACGAAAGGAGTTAATCAAATAACTAAATAAAACACTTGAGTAAGTTATAATGTAATTGAATTGAACGAAAGGAGTTAATCAAATAACTAAATAAAACACTTGAGTAAGTTATAATGTAATTGAATTGAACGAAGGAGTTAATCAAATAACTAAATAAAACACTTGAGTAAGTTATAATGTAATTGAATTGAACGAAAGGAGTTAATCAAATAACTAAATAAAACACTTGAGTAAGTTATAATGTAATTGAATTGAACGAAGGAGTTAATCAAATAACTAAATAAAACACTCGAGTAAGTTATATATGTAATTGAATTGAACGGAAAGAGTTAATCAAATAACTAAATAAAACACTTGAGTAAGTTATAATGTAATTGAATTGAACGAAAGGAGTTAATCAAATAACTAAATAAAACACTTGAGTAAGTTATAATGTAATTGAATTGAACGAAAGGAGTTAATCAAATAACTAAATAAAACACTTGAGTAAGTTATTATGTAATTGAATTGAACGAATGAGTTATTCAAATAACTAAATAAAACACTTGAGTAAGTTTTTATATGTAATTGAATTGAGCGAAATTGTTAATCAAATAACTAAATAAAACACTTGAGTAAGTTATAATGTAATTGAATTGAACGAAGGTGTTAATCAAATAACTAAATAAAACACTTGGGTAAGTTACAATGTAATTGAATTGAACGAAAGGAGTTAATCAAATAACTAAATAAAACACTTGAGTAAGTTATAATGTAATTGAATTGAACGAAGGAGTTAATCAAATAACTAAATAAAACACTTGAGTAAGTTTTTATATGTAATTGAATTGAGCGAAATAGTTAATCAAATAACTAAATAAAACACTTGAGTAAGTTATAATGTAATTGAATTGAACGAAAGGAGTTAATCAAATAACTAAATAAAACACTTGAGTAAGTTATAATGTAATTGAATTGAACGAAAGAAGTTAATCAAATAACTAAATAAAACACTTGAGTAAGTTATAATGTAATTGAATTGAACGAAAGGAGTTAATCAAATAACTAAATAAAACACTTGAGTAAGTTATAATGTAATTGAATTGAACGAAAGGAGTTAATCAAATAACTAAATAAAACACTTGAGTAAGTTATAATGTAATTGAATTGAACGAAGGAGTTAATCAAATAACTAAATAAAACACTTGAGTAAGTTATAATGTAATTGAATTGAACGAAAGGAGTTAATCAAATAACTAAATAAAACACTTGAGTAAGTTTTATATGTAATTGAATTGAACGAAGGAGTTAATCAAATAACTAAATAAAACACTTGAGTAAGTTATAATGTAATTGAATTGAACGAAGGAGTTAATCAAATAACTAAATAAAACACTTGAGTAAGTTATTATGTAATTGAATTGAACGAATGAGTTAATCAAATAACTAAATAAAACACTTGAGTAAGTTTTTATATGTAATTGAATTGAACGAAATTGTTAATCAAATAACTAAATAAAACACTTGAGTAAGTTATAATGTAATTGAATTGAACGAAGGAGTTAATCAAATAACTAAATAAAACACTTGAGTAAGTTATTATGTAATTGAATTGAACGAAAGGAGTTAATCAAATAACTAAATAAAACACTTGAGTAAGTTATAATGTAATTGAATTGAACGAAAGGAGTTAATCAAATAACTAAATAAAACACTTGAGTAAGTTATAATGTAATTGAATTGAACGAAAGGAGTTAATCAAATAACTAAATAAAACACTTGAGTAAGTTATATAATGTAATTGAATTGAACGAAAGGAGTTAATCAAATAACTAAATAAAACACTTGAGTAAGTTATAATGTAATTGAATTGAACGAAAGGAGTTAATCAAATAACTAAATAAAACACTTGAGTAAGTTATAATGTAATTGAATTGAACGAAAGGAGTTAATCAAATAACTAAATAAAACACTTGAGTAAGTTTATAATGTAATTGAATTGAACGAAAGGAGTTAATCAAATAACTAAATAAAACACTTGAGTAAGTTATAATGTAATTGAATTGAACGAAGGAGTTAATCAAATAACTAAATAAAACACTTGAGTAAGTTATAATGTAATTGAATTGAACGAAAGGAGTTAATCAAATAACTAAATAAAACACTTGAGTAAGTTATAATGTAATTGAATTGAACGAAGGAGTTAATCAAATAACTAAATAAAACACTTGAGTAAGTTATAATGTAATTGAATTGAACGAAAGGAGTTAATCAAATAACTAAATAAAACACTTGAGTAAGTTATAATGTAATTGAATTGAACGAAAGGAGTTAATCAAATAACTAAATAAAACACTTGAGTAAGTTATAATGTAATTGAATTGAACGAAAGGAGTTAATCAAATAACTAAATAAAACACTTGAGTAAGTTATAATGTAATTGAATTGAACGAAAGGAGTTAATCAAATAACTAAATAAAACACTTGAGTAAGTTATAATGTAATTGAATTGAACGAAAGGAGTTAATCAAATAACTAAATAAAACACTTGAGTAAGTTATAATGTAATTGAATTGAACGAAAGGAGTTAATCAAATAACTAAATAAAACACTTGAGTAAGTTATAATGTAATTGAATTGAACGAAAGGAGTTAATCAAATAACTAAATAAAACACTTGAGTAAGTTATAATGTAATTGAATTGAACGAAAGGAGTTAATCAAATAACTAAATAAAACACTTGAGTAAGTTATAATGTAATTGAATTGAACGAAAAGGAGTTAATCAAATAACTAAATAAAACACTTGAGTAAGTTATAATGTAATTGAATTGAACGAAAGGAGTTAATCAAATAACTAAATAAAACACTTGAGTAAGTTATAATGTAATTGAATTGAACGAAAGGAGTTAATCAAATAACTAAATAAAACACTTGAGTAAGTTATAATGTAATTGAATTGAACGAAAGGAGTTAATCAAATAACTAAATAAAACACTTGAGTAAGTTATAATGTAATTGAATTGAACGAAAGAGTTAATCAAATAACTAAATAAAACACTTGAGTAAGTTATAATGTAATTGAATTGAACGAAAGGAGTTAATCAAATAACTAAATAAAACACTTGAGTAAGTTATAATGTAATTGAATTGAACGAAAGGAGTTAATCAAATAACTAAATAAAACACTTGAGTAAGTTATAATGTAATTGAATTGAACGAAAGGAGTTAATCAAATAACTAAATAAAACACTTGAGTAAGTTATAATGTAATTGAATTGAACGAAAGGAGTTAATCAAATAACTAAATAAAACACTTGAGTAAGTTATAATGTAATTGAATTGAACGAAAGGAGTTAATCAAATAACTAAATAAAACACTTGAGTAAGTTATAATGTAATTGAATTGAACGAAAGGAGTTAATCAAATAACTAAATAAAACACTTGAGTAAGTTATAATGTAATTGAATTGAACGAAGGAGTTAATCAAATAACTAAATAAAACACTTGAGTAAGTTATAATGTAATTGAATTGAACGAAGGAGTTAATCAAATAACTAAATAAAACACTTGAGTAAGTTATAATGTAATTGAATTGAACGAAGGAGTTAATCAAATAACTAAATAAAACACTTGAGTAAGTTATAATGTAATTGAATTGAACGAAAGGAGTTAATCAAATAACTAAATAAAACACTTGAGTAAGTTATAATGTAATTGAATTGAACGAAAGGAGTTAATCAAATAACTAAATAAAACACTTGAGTAAGTTATAATGTAATTGAATTGAACGAAAGGAGTTAATCAAATAACTAAATAAAACACTTGAGTAAGTTATAATGTAATTGAATTGAACGAAAGGAGTTAATCAAATAACTAAATAAAACACTTGAGTAAGTTATAATGTAATTGAATTGAACGAAAGGAGTTAATCAAATAACTAAATAAAACACTTGAGTAAGTTATAATGTAATTGAATTGAACGAAGGAGTTAATCAAATAACTAAATAAAACACTTGAGTAAGTTATTATGTAATTGAATTGAACGAAAGAGTTAATCAAATAACTAAATAAAACACTTGAGTGAGTTTTTATGTAATTGAATTGAATGAAAGGAGTTAATCAAATAACTATATAAAACACTTGAGCAAGTTATAATGTAATTGAATTGAACGAAGCAGTTAATCAAATAACTAAATAAAACACTTGAGTAAGTTATAATGTAATTGAATTGAACGAAAGGAGTTAATCAAATAACTAAATAAAACACTTGAGTAAGTTTTTATGTAATTGAATTGAACGAAGGAGTTAATCAAATAACTAAATAAAACACTAGAGTAAGTTATAATGTAATTGAATTGAACGAAATGAGTTAATCAAATAACTAAATAAAACACTTGAGTAAGTTATAATGTAATTGAATTGAACGAAGGAGTTAATCAAATAACTAAATAAAACACTTGAGTAAGTTATAATGTAATTGAATTGAACGAAAGGAGTTAATCAAATAACTAAATAAAACACTTGAGTAAGTTATTATGTAATTGAATTGAACGAAAGGAGTTAATCAAATAACTAAATAAAACACTTGAGTAAGTTATAATGTAATTGAATTGAACGAAGGAGTTAATCAAATAACTAAATAAAACACTTGAGTAAGTTATAATGTAATTGAATTGAACGAAAGGAGTTAATCAAATAACTAAATAAAACACTTGAGTAAGTTATAATGTAATTGAATTGAACGAAAGGAGTTAATCAAATAACTAAATAAAACACTTGAGTAAGTTATATATGTAATTGAATTGAACGAAGGAGTTAATCAAATAACTAAATAAAACACTTGAGTAAGTTATAATGTAATTGAATTGAACGAAGGAGTTAATCAAATAACTAAATAAAACACTTGAGTAAGTTATAATGTAATTGAATTGAACGAAAGGAGTTAATCAAATAACTAAATAAAACACTTGAGTAAGTTATAATGTAATTGAATTGAACGAAAGGAGTTAATCAAATAACTAAATAAAACACTTGAGTAAGTTATAATGTAATTGAATTGAACGAAAGGAGTTAATCAAATAACTAAATAAAACACTTGAGTAAGTTATAATGTAATTGAATTGAACGAAAGGAGTTAATCAAATAACTAAATAAAACACTTGAGTAAGTTATAATGTAATTGAATTGAACGAAAGGAGTTAATCAAATAACTAAATAAAACACTTGAGTAAGTTATAATGTAATTGAATTGAACGAAAGGAGTTAATCAAATAACTAAATAAAACACTTGAGTAAGTTATAATGTAATTGAATTGAACGAAGGAGTTAATCAAATAACTAAATAAAACACTTGAGTAAGTTATTTATGTAATTGAATTGAACGAAAGGAGTTAATCAAATAACTAAATAAAACACTTGAGTAAGTTATAATGTAATTGAATTGAACGAAAGGAGTTAATCAAATAACTAAATAAAACACTTGAGTAAGTTATAATGTAATTGAATTGAACGAAAGGAGTTAATCAAATAACTAAATAAAACACTCGAGTAAGTTATAATGTAATTGAATTGAACGAATGGAGTTAATCAAATAACTAAATAAAACACTTGAGTAAGTTTTATAATGTAATTGAATTGAACGAAAGGAGTTAATCAAATAACTAAATAAAACACTTGAGTAAGTTATAATGTAATTGAATTGAACGAAAGGAGTTAATCAAATAACTAAATAAAACACTTGAGTAAGTTATAATGTAATTGAATTGAACGAAAGAGTTAATCAAATAACTAAATAAAACACTTGAGTAAGTTTATAATGTAATTGAATTGAACGAAGGAGTTAATCAAATAACTAAATAAAACACTTGAGTAAGTTATAATGTAATTGAATTGAACGAAAGGAGTTAATCAAATAACTAAATAAAACACTTGAGTAAGTTATAATGTAATTGAATTGAACGAAAGGAGTTAATCAAATAACTAAATAAAACACTTGAGTAAGTTTTTATATGTAATTGAATTGAGCGAAGGAGTTAATCAAATAACTAAATAAAACACTTGAGTAAGTTATAATGTAATTGAATTGAACGAAAGGAGTTAATCAAATAACTAAATAAAACACTTGAGTAAGTTATAATGTAATTGAATTGAACGAAAGGAGTTAATCAAATAACTAAATAAAACACTTGAGTAAGTTATAATGTAATTGAATTGAACGAAAGGAGTTAATCAAATAACTAAATAAAACACTCGAGTAAGTTATTATGTAATTGAATTGAACGAATGAGTTAATCAAATAACTAAATAAAACACTTGAGTAAGTTTTTATATGTAATTGAATTGAGCGAAATAGTTAATCAAATAACTAAATAAAACACTTGAGTAAGTTATAATGTAATTGAATTGAACGAAGGTGTTAATCAAATAACTAAATAAAACACTTGGGTAAGTTACAATGTAATTGAATTGAACGAAAGGAGTTAATCAAATAATTAAATAAAACACTTGAGTAAGATATAATGTAATTGAATTGAACGAAGGAGTTAATCAAATAACTAAATAAAACACTTGAGTAAGTTATAATGTAATTGAATTGAACGAAAGAAGTTAATCAAATAACTAAATAAAACACTTGAGTAAGTTATAATGTAATTGAATTGAACGAAAGGAGTTAATCAAATAACTAAATAAAACACTTGAGTAAGTTATAATGTAATTGAATTGAACGAAAGGAGTTAATCAAATAACTAAATAAAACACTTGAGTAAGTTATTATGTAATTGAATTGAACGAAGGAGTTAATCAAATAACTAAATAAAACACTTGAGTAAGTTTTTATATGTAATTGAATTGAACGAAAGAGTTAATCAAATAACTAAATAAAACACTTGAGTAAGTTATAATGTAATTGAATTGAACGAAGGTGTTAATCAAATAACTAAATAAAACACTTGGGTAAGTTATAATGTAATTGAATTGAACGAAAGGAGTTAATCAAATAACTAAATAAAACACTTGAGTAAGTTATAATGTAATTGAATTGAACGAAGGAGTTAATCAAATAACTAAATAAAACACTTGAGTAAGTTTTATATGTAATTGAATTGAACGAAGCGAAATTGTTAATCAAATAACTAAATAAAACACTTGAGTAAGTTATAATGTAATTTAATTGAACGAAATAAGTTAATCAAATAAATAAATAAAACACTTGGGTAAGTTACAATGTAATTGAATTGAACGAAAGGAGTTAATCAAATAACTAAATAAAACACTTGAGTAAGTTATAATGTAATTGAATTGAACGAAGGAGTTAATCAAATAACTAAATAAAACACTTGAGTAAGTTATAATGTAATTGAATTGAACGAAAGGAGTTAATCAAATAACTAAATAAAACACTTGAGTAAGTTATAATGTAATTGAATTGAACGAAAGGAGTTAATCAAATAACTAAATAAAACACTTGAGTAAGTTATAATGTAATTGAATTGAACGAAAGGAGTTAATCAAATAACTAAATAAAACACTTGAGTAAGTTATAATGTAATTGAATTGAACGAAAGGAGTTAATCAAATAACTAAATAAAACACTTGAGTAAGTTATAATGTAATTGAATTGAACGAAAGGAGTTAATCAAATAACTAAATAAAACACTTGAGTAAGTTATAATGTAATTGAATTGAACGAAAGAAGTTAATCAAATAAATAAATAAAACACTCGAGTAAGTTACAATGTAATTGAATTCAACGAAAGGAGTTAATCAAATAACTAAATAAAACACTTGAGTAAGTTATATTGTAATTGAATTGAACGAAAGGTGTTAATCAAATAACTAAATAAAACACTTGAGTAAGTTATAATGTAATTGAATTGAACGAAAGGAGTTAATCAAATAACTAAATAAAACACTTGAGTAAGTTATAATGTAATTGAATTGAACGAAAGGAGTTAATCAAATAACTAAATAAAACACTTGAGTAAGTTATAATGTAATTGAATTGAACGAAGGAGTTAATCAAATAACTAAATAAAACACTTGGGTAAGTTTATAATGTAATTGAATTGAACAAAAAGGAGTTAATCAAATAACTAAATAAAACACTTGAGTAAGTTATAATGTAATTGAATTGAACGAAGGAGTTAATCAAATAACTAAATAAAACACTTGAGTAAGTTATAATGTAATTGAATTGAACGAAAGAAGTTAATCAAATAAATAAATAAAACACTCGGGTAAGTTATAATGTAATTGAATTGAACGAAAGGAGTTAATCAAATAACTAAATAAAACACTTGAGTAAGTTATAATGTAATTGAATTGAACGAAGGAGTTAATCAAATAACTAAATAAAACACTTGAGTAAGTTATTATGTAATTGAATTGAACGAAGGAGTTAATCAAATAACTAAATAAAACACTTGAGTAAGTTATAATGTAATTGAATTGAACGAAGGTGTTAATCAAATAACTAAATAAAACACTTGGAGTAAGTTATAATGTAATTGAATTGAACGAAAGGAGTTAATCAAATAACTAAATAAAACACTTGAGTAAGTTATAATGTAATTGAATTGAACAAAGGAGTTAATCAAATAACTAAATAAAACACTTGAGTAAGTTATAATGTAATTGAATTGAACGAAAGGAGTTAATCAAATAACTAAATAAAACACTTGAGTAAGTTTTTATATGTAATTGAATTGAACGAAGGAGTTAATCAAATAACTAAATAAAACACTTGAGTAAGTTATAATGTAATTGAATTGAACGAAAGGAGTTAATCAAATAACTAAATAAAACACTTGAGTAAGTTATTATGTAATTGAATTGAACGAATGAGTTAATCAAATAACTAAATAAAACACTTGAGTAAGTTTTTATATGTAATTGAATTGAGCGAAATTGTTAATCAAATAACTAAATAAAACACTTGAGTAAGTTATAATGTAATTGAATTGAACGAAGGTGTTAATCAAATAACTAAATAAAACACTTGGGTAAGTTACAATGTAATTGAATTGAACGAAAGGAGTTAATCAAATAATTAAATAAAACACTTGAGTAAGTTATAATGTAATTGAATTGAACGAAGGAGTTAATCAAATAACTAAATAAAACACTTGAGTAAGTTTTTATATGTAATTGAATTGAGCGAAAGAGTTAATCAAATAACTAAATAAAACACTTGAGTAAGTTATAATGTAATTGAATTGAACGAAGGTGTTAATCAAATAACTAAATAAAACACGGGATTTGAACCTGCATCATGAGCCTACCTTATTGCGTGAGTCAAGTCATTATGACTCCGCCTTCTTCTAATTCTTATCCCTTCCTTTTCCTAAGCCACATTATCGCTTCTACGCCAACCTTAGCATAACCTTTAACCACCATTTTTTGCCCGCGCCTTTTTTTTTTGAGTGTTTTTTTTTTTTTTTTTTTTCACCTTCGCACCCATAAGGAACCAATATGGACTCTTCAGTCGACACTTCCGCTAAGCGTGACGAGATATCTTCAAAAATCAAAGAATCAAGCTGAGTACTTCATAAACTCCATCTTACTGGGGGGCTTCATCACGGTTCCACACAAAAAATCATAGGCTCCGAGTATAGGCCTATAAGGACTTCATTACGAGTCCATACATGAAATATCGGCGGTTTTAAAACCCACACTGATACAAGATTGAACTGATTGTATGGGCTCACTTAGGCCTTGACATACGAAACTCGAAGCGCATACAATTCAAGCATTACGAGGACTACAATGTATTCAAATCCAACAAATCATCCTTCATAGGCTCCATGTGTACCTTGACAAGGACTTCATTACGAGTCCATACAAAATATTATGGGCTCCCAGGACCCATACGAGATTATAAGCTGTTTTATGGGCTCACATAGACCCGTAACAACTACAACGCATTTCGAATCAAACATAACTTACATGGATCATCCTTGGGGCTTTCCATTTCTCCTCTTTCAAAAAACAGTTCTCTAAAACGAAAATTTGAGCTTCTAATGGAACGATCAAATCATCTGCATTAGTGTCATACCTTTGCATTAGTGTCATATCTCTACATTTGCATTACATACCTGCATCGTCCAAACATTGTGTCAAAGCATTGCATCCTTCGTCCTTAGCCATAGGATTCTAGCGTCAATCATCGAGTCACACATACACACACACGTATGCACACACGATAGCACCTTTAAGTCTAGAGTACTAGAGGTCACTCTTTATAGGTCAAGTCTTTTCCTATCCATACACTAGCACCCAGCTCCTTAGCTCGTCCAACGGCCTCCATTTTCCTTAGAACCAGATCTCCCACCTTGAGTGGTCGTCTAGCGACTCTCTTGTTAAAGTCCCGAGCCATTCGCAGCTTGTACAATTGCATTCTTAGCAAGGCATTGCCCCTGACTTCTGGTACTTGATCCAAAGCCGTGCGCAATGCAGCCCAGTTGGCCTCTTCTGTGTACAGCATGACTCGCAGGTTGGGTTCTTCAATCTCAATGGGCAAGACAGCTTCAGTGCCATAGACTAACATGAAGGGTGTCTCCCCTGTAGAGTTTTTGACGGTGGTTCTAATGGACCATAACACCAGCTGTAGTTCTTCAACCCACTATCCTTTAGCATTATCCAACTTTCTTTTGATTCTATTGGATAAAATCTTGTTGAAGGATTCTACTTGCCCATTGGCTTGTGGGTGAGCGACTGCAGCAAAGTGAGCTTTGATTTCTCTTTCAGTCAACCAATCTTTCAGCTTAGGCGTTTCAAATTGTGGGCCATTGTCAAAGACGATGGACTGCGGCATGCCAAAATGAGTTATAATGTTTTTCCAAATAAAGCCTTTGACATCATTCGTTGTTATACCCCTCATGGCTTCAACCTCTATCCATTTAGTGAAATAGTCCACGATTATAATTACAAACTTCTTTTGCCCAGCGGCTATAGGAAAAGGTCCCAGAATATCCATGCCCCATTTGGCAAAAGGCAGAGGGAACAAGATATGAGTTAAATAATTGGAAGGCTTATGATGCAGATTTTCGTGCTTCTGACAACTGTCGCACTTCTTTGCATAGACGAGAGCATCCTCCTTTAAGGTGGGCTAGTAATACCCCGTCCTTAAAGCCTTTTCTCCCAATACTCTTCCCCTAATATGAGATGCACAAGCTCCTTCATGGAGTTCCTTCAGAACCTCTAGACCATCTTCCCTGGTGATGCACTTGAGGAGAGGACGATTGAATGACTTCTTGTAAAGGGTCTCATCCCATAGTTCAAACCATTTGTCTCGAGCCTTCACATACTTAGCCTCTACAGAGTCCAAAGGCAGCCTTCCTGTCTTCTTGTATTCTATTATAGGCTCCATCCAAACTGCCCCTCGGCTAAGAAACATGATTTGTTCTTGGTCAATGCTCTTTTTTGGTTTAACTTCCCAAAACACTGTTCTTGGCGCATCACCTTCAGCCGAGCTGGCCAATTTTGAGAGAGCGTCTGTTTGATGATTTTATGACCTTGGTACTTGGTCGAGAACAAATCGTTTCAAAGGCTCAATCTCATCCTTTATCAGACGCATATATTTGCCCATCGATGCTTCTTTACATTCAAAATCTCCGTTGACTTGACTGACGACCAAGAGAGAGTCCGATTTGGCCTCAATTTCCAGTGCTCCAGCCGCTTTACACATTTTGATTCCAGCTAGAAGTGCTTCATATTCAGCTTCGTTATTGGACGCTTGGAATTGGAATCTTAGCGCATATTCAAACTTGTCTCCTTCTGGAGATTGACAAATGATTCCTGCCCCACATCCGTTGACGGTGGACGATCCATCAACCATGAGCGTCCAATGCTTCCTCCCTTCAGCTGGATCAAGTATTGGTTCTATAGTTGGCCGAGTAAGCTCAACTATAAATCTGCCAAAGCTTGCCCCTTAATAGCTTTCCTTGGTTCAAATGATATATCGAACATGTTAAGCTCAACAACCCATTTTAACATCCGTCCAACGGCTTCCATCTTTTACAAAACTTGCTTCAAAGGTTGGTCGGTGTAGACGAGTATACTGTGAGCCAAAAAATAAGGCCTTAACTTTCTGCTGGCCATGACGAGGGCCAATCCAAACTTCTCGGCTGGAGTGTACCTATTTTCCGCATCCTTGAGCACATGACTCACAAAGTATATTGGGACTTGCACGGACTCTCTTTTAGCCAGCAGAACAACACTCACATCCTGAGTGGACACAACCAAGTATACAAACAGTTTCTCCCCCTCGGCGGGACTGACCAACCTAGGAAGCTGACGAAGGTGATGTTTGACTTGCTGAAGCGCTTGCTCAGCTTCTGCTGTCCACTCAAACTTAGCCTTCTTCTTGATAGTAGCGAAAAAGTGGTGGCACTTGTCGCCCAACTTAAAAAATCGTCCCAGAGCAGCTAAGCAACCCGTCAATCGTTGAACTTCCTTTATCTTTGACGGGGATTTCATGTCTAGAATAGCTTGGATCTTTTCAGGGTTGGCTTCTATTCCCCTCTGATCTACTAAGAAGCCTAAGAACTTCCCAGACAAGACTCCAAAGACACATTTGTTGGGGTTCAATTTCAGTTTGTATTTTCTAAGAGTTTCAAAAGTTTCTCTCAAATCACCAGCATGACCTTCCTCTTGCCGACTCTTGACTATCATATCATCAATATATGCTTCCATGTTTCTTCCCAACTGTGGCTGAAAGACAGTATTGATCAATCTTTGAAAGGTGGCCGGCGCATTACATAGGCCGAATGGCATCCTCAGTCAGCCATACAACCCTTTCTCGGTAATGAAGGACGTTTTGTCCTGATCCTCTGACCACATGGGGATTTGATGAAATCCTGAATAGGCGTCCATGAAGCTTAACAAAGCATGGCCGGCTGTGGAGTCCACTAGCCGATCCAACTTAGGCAAGGGGAAACTGTCCTTGGGACAAGCCTTGTTGAGATCATTTTAGTCCACACACATCCTCCAAGTGCCGATAGGCTTTGGCACCATGGCCACATTTGCTATCCATTCTGGATAATAAGTTTCTCTAATGAATTTTGATTCCAACAACTTCTGAACTTCCTGGTCGACCGCTTGATTCCTGGCCGGTCCTAAATGTCTTTTCTTCTGACGAACAGGCTTTAAATTCGGATCAACATCCAGCCGGTGGACTGCTATCTCTGGATCAATTCCAGGCATTTCTTCAACACAATAAGCAAACACGTCTTGAAATTCTTTCGGCAAGGCGATTAAAAGCCCCCTCAAATCGGGAGAGAGCGAAGATCCAATCTTCAAAGTTCTTTACGGACGAACCTCGTCAAACAGGACATCTTCCGGGACTTCCACCGGCTCTGGACGTTCAAGTGCCAATCCCATGATGGCCGTCACTTCTTCAGACGAGGGAGGTTCTTCCTAGACGGGCTCATACTTTCTTTTCTTGCTAGGGAGATGTTCTGACGTTTTCCTTGAGGGAGCAATCGGCGTCTGAGGACTCTCAATTGCCATTCTATGCTCCTTTACATTTTCGGACGCCTTCCTTTCTCCCAAGAACCTTCGTCTTATCCTCATTGTCTGCTTTCCATGACGATGGCTTGAGGGTTGTTAGGTAACATTCCCTAGTCGCCTGCTGAACTCCATACAAGGAGCCAATTTTGCCACCATCACACTCAAACTTCATAAGCATCAAGTGAGTTACTATTACAGCTTTAACATGATTCAGAGTTGGCCGTCCAAGTATGACATTGTATGCTGTCAAATCTCGGACAACCAAGAACTTCATAAACAGAGTTCTTGAGGCATCCTTCTCTCCCACTCGGACAGGCAAAGTAACGGTTCCCATAGGATGAATGATCCCTCCCCCAAACCCTATGATGGGATGGTGGACGGGAACCAAGTTCTTTTCATCAAACTTCAATCTGGACAAACAATCTGCACTAATGATGTCCGTCGAGCTTCCGGTGTCAATCAGAATTTTTCTTACTCTCAAGTTTGCTATCTTCATTTCTACAACCAAAGGGTCATCATGGGGAGTTCTCAGCTTCCCCCGATCTTGTTCACTAACCACCACTTTTGGGAAGGGCTCGGCCTTTGTCTGATCAGCTAGTAAGACTTGGCCGAGCTCCCTGAGGTAGTTTTTGTGCCCTCTATTGGTTGGTCCTCCAACAACAAATCCTCCTGAAATTACGAGGACAACATCCTCATCCGTGCTTTCACTCTCCTTCTTCTTGGTCTGCCGATCATCCTTCCTGTGAAACTTCCTTCCCCCTTGAGGCAAATAGGAGTTCATCTTTCCTTTTCGAGCTAGATCCTCCAAAGCCCTATTAAGGTGCTTACATTCATTAGTCTCGTGACCGCAGTCCTTGTGAAAGTGATAGTATTTGCTCTTTGTCCCTATTTCTGTAAGGAGTCTTCATCTCAGCTGGAGCCTTCAACTCATATTGGTCCTTTATCTCCATGAGAATGGAGTATTGGTCCTTGCTGAATTCGATGGGGTTGGATGAAGCAGGCTCAGATTCTTTCCTCTTGCTTCTTCTGGATGAAGTAGTGGTGGAGGTTATGGCCCATGTCTCAGCCTTTTTGAGGTTGCTCTTCTTTGGCTGAGCAACCTCTTCAGGCTTCTTGGACTTGGGATGCTTTGCCTCAGCACATAATTTAGTGGCATGTATAAAAGCTTCGGCAAGAGTAGTGATTTTCTTCTTCACAAGGTCAAACTTAAAACTTCCTGACCTCAGACCCCTGATGAAGGTGTCAAAGACCACTCCAGCATTGAGATCTTGAATTTGAAGCGCTTCTAGATTGAATCTCTTAACAAAACTTCTAAGGGCTTCTTTTGGTCCTTGGATGACCTTGCCCAAGTGCATGCTTATCTTTTGTTCTTGCCGATTGGCAACAAAGTGACTAGTAAATAAGAAACTGAGTTCAGTGAAGTTGTGGACTGAATGAGGGGGAAGATTATTGAACCACTTATGAGCTACACCCTTTAGGGTAGCCGGGAAATTCTTACACCAAGTAGCATCATCTACTCCTTGGATGTACATCTGATGTTTGTAAGCATACAGGTGATCATCTGGATCGGTTGTTCCATCAAAAGGCTCTATTGTTGGGAGTTTTCACTTTGGGAAGGGGGGTGCCTCCATGATCCTGGCGAGAATGGAATAGGCCAATTGATCAGGAGGGCTCCCAACTGCCCCTCAATGGGTATGAACTCCTTGCGATATTCTCTTAACACTGGATTAGATGAAGTGTTTGCCGTGCTTGGGACGCCTTTATAGACCATTGGTTGAACCACTTGTCTTCTCTTGTCTTGGACGAACAAGCGAAGGACCCGAGACTTCTTCCTTACGTTCGTTTTGAATTAGGCGATATGAGCTTAACTAAAGCGAGCGAACCGAAATGCGAGTAAAGGCATGCTAGCAGAGCTAAGCGAACCGAATTGAACGCGGCGAACTTAAGCGAAAGAAAATCAGTGAAAATAAATCCAAAAGAAGGCAAAAAAAAAAAAACTGAAAATGCCTCAATTTACGTGTCTCGATTTGTGTCTTAGAACAAATTATTTGATTGAGGTTTAAGGGTCATTTTGACCCTTATGGGTCAAATTTAAGGTCTAAACTGGAAAAAGAGCCGAAAAAACCTCGTTTTGCATGTCGGACATAAATTTTAACTGAAAGTTAACGAAACTAACGATTTTTTACTTCATAAGGTTACGTTAGCAAAATAAACAATAGTTAATGGCCATTTTTTATAATTTAATAAACTCATGGCTATCAATGAAAATTTTTAAAATTACATGGCTACCAATAAGAATTTCTCAATATTTAATTGATTCGGCCACAATCCAGAACCCTCAAACCAAAGGTTCTCATTACAACTGTAGTACGAAGCATAGATAAAAGCCAGCAAGAAAACAGAATAATGGGGAAAGCCTTAAATCATATAATTCAAAGTATAGTGGCCGAAAACAACCCAGGTCAACATCCCAACGTTCATTACTCCACCATTATTATGTATCTTGCTTTCTCAAATTCGACTCGCTTGCATACTTTTTTCAGTTTTCCTACTACAACAATATTCAACGCAAATTCAAATGCAAAATCAACTTGATTAGATGATTTCTCAATCGCAATGGGTTGGCCACACGAAGTTTTATAGATGTGGCCGACCACATATAAGAATTTGTGATAAGAAAAATAAAATAAAATTCAAATCCGTCAAACATAGTTCATTTTAACAAAAGACAATTTTTAATAAAAGAATATACCCTTCAATAAAAAAAACAATCAAATTTATTTTAACTAAACTTTAATAAAAAGGTTTAAAATAGATGTAATTAGGCAATTTAACTTTTGCACGCATAGCATGCAAAAATACACCGGATTGGATGGTCAACAAAAGACAATAGAAAAGACAAAAAGAAAAAGAAAAAGAAAATAAAAGAATTGGTTGCAAGTTGGATGAAAAGGAAAAGAAGAACGGAAGTGGAACAAGGCCAACGAGCTCCTCGTGCACTATAGTTTAGTAGGAGAATAACTGAGAGAGAAGAAATAAGCAGGAAAATAACTAGTACTGAAGCAGAAAAGTTGAAGGGGAGAGTAATGGAAAATCAACAGTTTTCAGATTCCGAATCGAAATCAACGGAAGGTGGAAGAAAGATGGAGGTTATAGTGATGCCGTTTCACGGGCAAGGTCACATGAACACTATGCTTCAATTCGCCAAGCGCTTAATTTGGAAAGGCGCTGGCAACATCCGTGTCACCCTTGCCACCACCCTCTCCACCACCCAAAAGATGATCAACTCCGACATCAATAACTTAGGATTCATAACAACAAAGTCCATCTACGACGACACAGATGATGCCAAACTCAACTTCAAGTCCCGATTAGACAGGTTCCAATCCCAAGCCTCTATCGAACTTGGCCGCCTCATCTCTACTAGGAGCAGCAGCTCAGCAGGGAAGTGCTTGCTTGTCTATGATGCTAATCTATCGTGGGCGTTGGATGTGGCCAAGCAGCAGGGTGTACCAGGAGCAGCCTTCTTCACGCAGGCGTGCGGTTATGTTGCATCTTTCTACTCTATGTTCCTTGAGGAGTATGCAGACGATCATTATCATCCTGTTATTGCTGCTGCCAATGCTAATGCTAATCCTCCGCTTTCGGTGGTTGTGCCGTCACCAGAGGAGCTCGAGCGAGGTCTTCCTAACCTTCTGTCGCTCTCCTCTGGTTCTGATTCTGCTGCTGCTACTGCCAGGAAGCCTCTTCACCCTATCATCCGATTGATGTTGTCCCATATGTCTAACCTTCATCTTGCTGACTTGGTTCTCTTCAACTCTTTTGATCACCTTGAGGACGACGTTGGTTAACTCCTTCAAACTAATTATGCCTTTTATATGTTTTGATTTTATTCTTATAGCTGTAATTCTGACTTCAAGATTTCTTTTGTTTTCTTCTACTTTATTTTGTGAAACTGGGGAACAAATCTTAATCTGACCTTTTACTTGCTTACAATACAGGAAATAGTTTCAAATAGTTGAAAAACCTGTTTGAAGATTTTTAATTTGATTCAAATTATTCATTACTGATTTGCAAAAAAAAGCTTTGCTTTCGTCTTTAACTCAGCCCACCTAATTGCTCTAGTGAAGAGCTGCTCCGCCGATGGCCGATCTCTTGTTGAGAACATGTGATTATCCTAAATTAGGCCAAGATTATCACCTATGAAGTTGATACCTGGGAAAAATTGAAAACTTTGGCCTACAAACTTCTCTTTATTCTCATTCAGTAGACGAATCATGCCTCACAAAGAAGCATGGGATATGCCCCTTTCTTAGTATTCCTCCCCAGTGATGTCAGCCTCAGATTGCTTTTCTCACTTTAAAGAGGTTATCGAGAAGAATTGAGGGTATCCATCTAAAATTGGAAAACTACCATGTATTTGACTCAATTTGACCAAAAACAATAGGCAGAATCCCCCTAGTAAATAGTAAAGACCAAATCAAGATTCTGCTTATTGTTTTTGATACTTGATTTGGTCTTTACACTTTCCACTAATGGATAATCTATGTTTCTCTAGGTTCATTGCACTTTATGCTAATGGATAATCTATGTAAACATGTGCATTAGGCCTTAATCTCAACTACCTCTATTTAGACCTGAGTTACATTCAGATTTATTGTGATTCGTACGTCAAGTAGCTTTTCAGCCTCTAAGATTGGCAATATCAAATATTGTCAACTGTACTGTGGTTTAAGATGTACTTAACCTGTGTGAATTTTTGTACTGTCATAATTCTTGTTTTCATCTCCTGTGATTCGTGCATTGACCTCCATAATCCTCCAAGATAATAAATCAAAAATCAGCCTGTTTCAAGATGTCTTTTCTATTAAATACTGTATGTGAAGTTACACTGCTAATTCTAAAGATTTGACTAACCCTGCAGGTTGTCAAGTGGATGGTAAATTTATGGCCTGTTCGGACCATTGGACCTACACTTCCATCGGCATACCTTGACAAGCGTGTGGAGCATGATGTCGACTATGGTTTTAACCTCTTTAAGTCAAATAATGACACTTGCTTGAACTGGTTAAATGCCAAACAAGTTGCCTCAGTTGTGTATGTTTCATTTGGCAGTGCTGCTGCTTTGAGTGTAGAGCAGACAGGAGAAATAGCAGAGGCCTTAAAGCAGATCCCGAGTAGTTTCTTATGGATAGTAAGGGAAACTGAGCACATCAAGCTACCTGATTATTTCATTAATGAAACTTCAGAGAAAGGTTTGGTGGTGTCCTGGTGCCCCCAGTTGGATGTCCTGGCACATGAAGCGGTGGGTTGTTTCGTTACCCATTGTGGTTGGAACTCGACAATTGAGGCATTGAGCTTTGGGGTGCCAATGTTGGCAATGCCGCAATTCATGGACCAAATGATTGATGCACATTTTGTGGATCAAATTTGGAGTGTTGGAATTAAACCCAAGGCAAATGAAAAAGGATTAGTTTCTCGCGAGGAAATTACACATTGCCTTGAAGAAATCATGCATGGACAAAGAGCAGAGAAGATTAAGGAGAATGGTGAAAAGTGGAAAACCTTGGCTAAGGAGGCAGTGGACGAGGGAGGCAGCTCAGATAAACACATCGATGAAATCATTGACCTGCTTGCATCATTATAATGCCTGTTGCTATGTGCTCATAAGTGTAATCTCCTGTAATGATTTTCTTTTTTCAATTAGTTGGAACATTCAAATAGTTATTAACTTTTTATTCGAGGTTTTGAACAGTAATAAAAAGGTTGAAAATCGCTTTTGCTATATATTGTTGTTAATGATTTCTTTTTCCTTCTCGTTCCTTTGCATAACCACCCATTGTAACTTTCTAAGTCCTTTATAGTAAAAGTTTATGAAGAGGATTTAATCTGTGTTTGAATATTCATGATTATTCATATCTAGAGGTGGCCAACAGTGCGGGCCTATCCAGCCCGCCCAGCCCAGCCCGTCTCGGGGGCCGTGCGGGCTAAGCCCGTGACCAGCCCGGTCCAAGCCCGTCAGGCCCGTGAAAATGGTGGATGGTTCACGGACTGGAAAATTTAGGCCCAGCCCATTATAGCCCGCAGGAAAACCGTCCAACCCAGCCCAAGAAACCGGCCCGGCCCACCCACCAACCCACCCACCCCAGCCCACAAACCAGCCCAACAACCCACCCGGCCCCCCCTCAAATTTCACAAACCAGCCCAACAACCCACTGATCGGCCCGGCCTGGTCTAAACCGACCCAAGTACATGGATCGGCCCGGCCCGTGGTCTAGACCAGCCCAGACCGTCAGCAGCCCAGCACAGCCCGTGAAATGTTCCTGGCCCAATATTTGTAATTGTTCACCCTGCATTCATGCATTGAAATTATTCAGATGTAACAACCTTCAGATGTTCCTGGCCCGTGAAATGTTCCTGGCCCAATATCTTACTTGTAATTTTTACATTCCCAAATAATCTTATTACATTCCTCTTATGATGTGGTGTAGTGTAATTGTAAAATAAAAATGCAACTTGGCAACTTGGCATGGCAACTTGGTCCTTTTTTGTGCAACACAGCAAGTCAGCAACAGGCTTTATTAAACTTGGCAGTTGGCAGTTCGCAATCCTCAGGCATGATTCTTTCAGTATTGCTGAACCTGAAACCTCCATTATAGACTTATAGTGAATTGTCAAATCAAATAAGTTGCATACTCAACAATTATCATTCAACAACAGCTAGCACTATACTATACCGATAATATATCCTAGCTTCATGCCTTCCAATTGCAAAGTTATCAACTTTTGCAGGCTATGCTATTCACTGTGGTAGTGATATTTTTTCTTCAAATGCATAATGAATTGAACAGTATTACATTAAAGGATTGATTTCTCATGGAGATGGAGCTATATTTTGAAAGTATGTGTAAATATCAATTATTTTGCCGCCCATTTTTTCCTATAAATAGCACCTTAATTTTAACCATTTCACCACACCATCTCTCATCTACTGTCTTCTAATACTTTCAATACTCCTGTTCTCAAATTTTCTTGCTCTCCGTCTCTCTTGTCTCTTATAGTATTCTAAGTTAATTTTTTATTTTTTTTAGTTCTACAAATTAAAAATCCAAAAAAATACTACAAAAATCCTACAAAAACCAAAAAAATGGATCAATTTGAGGATTAACACCCAAAATGTTTATGAATATGGACAAAATCACTCGGATGAAGTTCAAGTTTCCCCACCGTTACGAACATCCCACCAATCATCTAGTTCCACCATGCCACCACCTCCACCACGCCGACCATCTCATAATGAAGTTGAGCCGTCTAGTGGAGAAGGTACGTCATTAACATGTACTTAATTAGTATTAAGTTTATATTTATGTACTTAATGAAAATATATAATACATTAGTATTACTTTCGACATATGGGATAACCACAAGTAATTTTGACATTTGCATAAATTAGCACACTTTGAACATTTGTAACTTTGATTCTAAATACTAAAGCCACATGTAGTTCATTTTCATTTTCAATAGAATCAATGTCATTTTCATTTTCATTAGTATTACTTTCGACATTAATATCAATTAGCATACTTTCGAGTTTTCGACATTAGTAATGGAGTAATGGTTATCCACAAGAATTAATACTAATAGAATGAAAATGAATAATAATCCTAACTTTGACAATTGACATTAGTATAACAAGTAAGAAAGCATGAAAAAGAACAAGGAAAAATTCAGATTCACAGATTAACACCTTGATAAGAAAAAATCAGAAAATGAAAAATTTAAGATTGACACCTTAATAAAAACTAAAGCTTAAGAACAAAAGTTCAGATTAACAGGTCTTATGGTCTTAGGTAAGATAATGTTAGTAGCATAGTACCATATACACTTTAACTAACATTGCACTATTGACAAAATTATACCATAATCATAGCTACCATGAATCAAAGCCACGCTTATATACCATAAGCTGTCATTACTAGCATAGTTAACTCAAAATTAAAACATGGTCACTTTACTCAATATAGGCAAAAACCCATATAATACAATTACAAACGATAAATATACTCCATTATCCATTCCATAACAGAGACAATTATGACACATGAAAAAAATTAAGATCACCTAACATGTAACAACCTTCCAAATGACCAAATCCATCCATTCTACTAAAATAAATGTTTTTTCCTTGTTTTTCTCTTGACATCTCTTTAAGATGTTATACTAAATATTTACATGATAATCCACAAGTATATACTAGAGGCAGCAAATATATAATATATGAACTAACACAAATTTAATAATTTCGCTAACTGTGATTAATAGCAAAATTCAGATTAACCACCGTTATTAAGGCAAAAAAACGCAGATCTAGGACCCCCAACAACCACTTGTTCATCCAATCCTAAATCCCAAGCCACAAAATTGGAACAAAATTCACATTAATCATACATACATACTTAAGCAAAAAAAAAACCGCAACCCACAAAAATTACACATTTAAAAAGATATTAGATTGTTAAAATTTAGAGGGACTTACAATTACAGGAAGTTTTAGCCTTCGAATTACTGAATATTCCTCGAATGAATTGGAATTCTGAAAATCCGAAACTTTTTTTTTGAGGAGTTCCACTGTTCTTATCGAATTTGGCTTTTAGATCTGCAAATTTTGCCCTTTTGAAATTCGGATTTGTCGATTTCGTCGAATCTAAAATTCTTACTCTTAAAATCTGAAGATCTGGAAGTAGAGAGTAGAGAAGGAGTTCCATTTTCATTCCACGAAGTAGAGAGTAGAGAAGATCTGGGACTGGAAGTAGAGAGTAGAGAAGAAGTAGAGGGTAGAGAGTAGTGAATTTAGGTGAGGACCGTGAGGTTTAGTTTTAGGTGAGTGAATTTAGGTGAGGTTTAGTTTTAGGTGAGTGAATTTAGTTTTAGGTGAGTGAATCTCTCACTAAAATTGTTAAAATATACTATGTTAACTTGTTAAGCATGACTTTAAAAATAAAATATTGTTATGCATGAAATTATTTGAGATATCTTTATATTATATTTATTAATTACTACTCTAAATATACTACTATAAATTTTATTTGAATTGAAATATATGTTAGTAAAATTAATACTACACTTTTATTTTTGAAATAGATGGAGAAGGAAGTCTACCAACTGAAACTAAAGGTAGAGGTGAAACTTCATGGGTATGGCCATATTATGAACGAATACTAGTTGCCGGCCAACCTGAGGGGCAAAATTTACACAAGTCATACCATGCTTATTGCCTAGTGTGCAAGAATATGGGTAAACAACCAGTTCCTAAGTTCAAATAGAAACAAGGTGGTGGAACCGGTACACTTGGACGTCATTTGAAAGAAAACCATGGTATGACAGCCGATAATGTTCATGTTGGTGGTGCAAGTGACAGTGTCCAAGGACAATTGCACGGGTATTTCGGTAAGGAACCCGGTGGAGGTAAGCCTTTCTTTTATAACAGAGATACTATGATTGATGGTTTTAGCAAATATGTTACTCTTGATGAATTGCCTTTTAATCATGGTGAGTCGCAAAACTTTGAGGAGTGGAATAGAACATGTATGCAGTCCCAATTTAGACGTATTCCAAGAAATACCCTTAAACGTCATACCCAACAACTTTACTATAAGTATAGAGGGCATTTGATTGAAATGTTTCGTACAATTGAGTGTCGGGTTAGCTTGACTTGTGATACATGGACTTCTTTTTGTCATGAGCCATTTATTTGTGTCACCGCTCACTGGGTTGATGATGATTGGTATTTGCAGAAATGGATAATTTGTTTTGAAGCTATGGATGAGTCCCATAGTGGTTTCAATTTGAAAACGCGTATTATGACTTGTTTGAAAACTTTTAATTTGAATCGCAAAGTATTTTCTTTGTCTCTTGATAATGCTACTGCTAACACAAAGTGTATCGATTACTTGAAAGTTGATACTGAGCTTCCCTTGCTTATAGACGGTGCACTATTGCATGTTCGTTGTTGTGCTCATATTCTGAATTTGTCTGTCCAAGAGGGTATGACTCAACTAGAACCTTTGTTAACACCCATTAGAACTGTTACCAAGTGGATTAGAGTTGCACGGAATGTTCAAAGACGTTATATGGCCTTATGTAAGGAAAGAGGCCTAAAGAAGAGACGATGGTGTATTGACACACCAACCCGTTGGAGTTCAACCTATAAGTTACTAAATCAAGCTATAGATTATCGTGATGTGTTGACCATTATTTATAATGAGTCACAACGAGGATCCTCAAGCCTTAATTACTAGTGAACATTGGACCAATGCCATTCTCATCCGTGATGTGTTGAAAGCTTTTTTCGACGCTACAAATGTGTTTTCTTATGTTTACCAGCCTAATTTGCATCTTGTTATTTTGGAATGCGTTAAGATTGTTAATGCAATCAATAGCAGTATAGATGTATTGTCAATCCGTACTATTCTTGATTCCATGAAGGTGAAATGGTACAAGTATTTTAGTGAGTTCCCTGTCATTTATGGCTTAGTCGCTATTCTTGACCCGGGAGTCAAAGTTGAAGGTTTGAAGGATGTGCTTCGAGTTCTATTATGATTGCTTAGGTATTGAATATGATATTGAGTCATATATTGTATGTTGTAAACATGCTTTAGAGGCTCTCTATGATAATTATGTGATGCTTTACAATCCCGAAGGAACATATGTTGCGAGAACCGAACAAGGCCAAAGGTAGGTACGGAGCATTAATTTCAAAAATTCTTAAAAAGCCACGAATGGCTGGTTCGTCATCCTCGTTACCATCTACTTACAAAGAGTTTAATGAATATTATGCTTTACAATATGACATTGACAATGACTTTGATATTCTTAAGTGGTGGAAACAACATTTCGGTCCCGGTGATTTTCCTATATTGGCAAGGATCGCAAGGGACATTCTTGCGGTCCCCGCTTCAACAATTGCTTCCGAATCGCCTTTTAGTGCGGGTAGACGAGTTCTCGATGAAAAAAGATCTCGACTATCCCCGAAAGCATTGAGATATGTGTGTGCAAAAAGGATTGGGATCAAGCGGATAAGCGAACACAAGGTATGAAGATAGAGGACGATGATGAGGATGACCCATGGATGCAAATGACATCCAGAATCGGATCGGATGGTGGAACAAGTACCTCTCGGCCCATTGCCATTGACGGTGAAGGCAACGAGATTCCTTGATCCGTGAAACCAGTGCGTATGAGAACTACGTGTGGCTTTGATTCCTTCGGGATACGTAGGCGGCTTATTTTTAATCTCTTTAATTTAATTGTAAAATTAAATTAAAGTTTAAAGTAAGTTCAAGTCCACCCCCCAACAAACAAGATCAACCATTCTGTGATCCGTGAAACCAGGTACGCATGAGAACTACGTGTGGCTTTGATTCCTTCGGGATACGTAGGCAGCTTATTTTTTATCTCTTTAATTTAATTGTGATATTAAATTAAAGTTTTTAAAAGTAAGTTCAAGTCCACCCCTCCCCCCCAAAAAACAAACAAATCAATATACATTAAATAATAAGAACTACGTTGGCTTTGATTATAAATCAATAGTAAGTTCTATTTAAGTTATTATGAAGGTGTAAATTATATGTTCAATTATGAACTTTGAATATTTACAATTGATTTTATCTAATTTAGTATGAAAGTATACATTGTAAGTGTAAGATGTAATAATATATAAATAAAACTAGTATGCTAAAATAAATGTTAATGATCATGAATATCATGTGTCGTTGTTTATTTATATGACTTACTCCCTCTGTATTTTAATTTCAGCCCAACATTGAAAATCAAGAAAAGATGACTGAACTAAGGCGACCAGCCCGTTACTAACCGGGAAACCCGTCAGCCAAGCCCAGCCCGCTCCACGAACGGTCAGAAACCGGTCCAGACCGGCGTGGGCCGAACTCCTTGGACCACCAACCCAGCCCGCCCAGCCCAGCTATTTCGCGGTCCGGTCACGGGCTCCATTCCATCAGCCCAGCCCGCCTAAGCCCGCGGACCAGCCCGGCGTGGGCCGAACTCCTTGGACCACCAACCCAGCCCGCCCAGCCCAGCTATTTCGCGGTCCGATCACGGGCTCCATTCCACCAGCCCAGCCCACCTTGGCCCGCGGCCCAGCCCATCCAGCCCGCACCACTCGCCACCTCTATTCATATCTAATGGAGTATATACTCACCATTCTTTGAGAGATGATACACATACACAAGGTGTATGTGGGGACAACATACACCACCACTAAAATACTGCCACCTCAGCATAGCACAAAAAAGGGAGGGAAAATGAAGACTCTATGGGGGGATTTTCACTATTTGGAGCCGAGTACTCCCCTTTTGGCGATAAACTTGGAGCCAACAATTCATTGGTAATCGAAATTTTTTTACTGTACCTGGTAATTAAGAAAATTTATTGAACTTTACAGTAACTTTTGCACAAAGTGAACTTCCTACAGATGCAAGTGAATACATTAAAACTGATCACTTTTCCGACCAAAATAATTTTCTGGCGAGCAAGGTTTTTCCTTATCTTAAGAAGCTGAGGATTGTTTTACAAGAAAATCAATCGCCTAGTGAATTTATGGCATGAAATATGAATTAAAGATCGCATCCCTTCTTCTCCAGCGAGAGTAATGGTGGTCGAAAACTTCATTTCAGGGGCAGGCAATATTATTCCATCCATCAATCGTCCAAAAGTGGTAATGTAGACACATAATCGTGTCTCCCCATTTAGTACCCTATGATGACCAATACCCCGCTCCAATTGGTCCGGATCGAGGAAAGAATAAAGAACGAGTACAAAATAAAATGTTTTAAGCCAAAACCATTTTATAAATCTTTTTATTAACCCATTTCCGAAAACCTTTTTTTAATCAATAGTTTTACTAAACCCACTTTCTAAAACGTTTTAAAATAATTTTATAAAAGCCCATGTTTGCAGAAGCCTTTTAAAAATAGTTTTTATGAAAGCCCAATTTTTTAAAACCCCTTTTCTAGCCCAATTTAATTAATAGAATTAATTAATTTTATTAATTAGTTTTATTAATAAAAGTATCCTTTATAAAAATAATATTTTCCCAAAGTGCTTTTAAATATCTTTTATCTAACTATTTTCTAAAATCTTTTTAAATAAAAATCTTTTTGATACCTATCTTTCGAAAACCTATTGCAACACTACTATATAATATCCTCCTAACAATTATCATCTACTAACTAACTACTTTTACATGGCTAACCTCTCAACACACCAAAATCTCACGGCATAACTCATAACATCTCACCCTCACAAGATCTCTCAACCTCCCTCATCACTCGACAATCTCCCTCGACACATATCCACCGCCATAATTCATCATCATCAGTAACTCATCAACACTCATACAAACCTTCATCACATACGTCCAACATCATCCTAATTCTAATACCCTACTGTCAATACTAACATCAGGAGACTATATTCCATCCTCTGCCATAAAAAGTCAACGAAACCAAAACAAAGTTATGCAACAACATACCAACAATCTACAAAATTAAGTCAACGCAAACTACTTTTTTAAAGGCTTGTTCACACTTCGATCCAAGATCTGTACAAATCAACGACCCCGGACGGTGATTGTTAACTCGTCCCTGCGACTGTAACTATTGTATATATATACTAACTCCCTACATTATTTTCTTTTCTTATTTTTTATATGTCAATGCATGATTTTATCACCCATATGTTATTATTACTAAACAAGACCTAAAGAACTGTTCTAATTAATTCAGATAATTTGGACAACCTGCTTGGAACACCTTGTAATATGATTGCATAATAACTTGTCACTAAATAATTAGTTTTTTTATGTGTTTCCTGAACCAACCTAGATTAATTATTTTTAGGGTGCTTAAAACGTTATATGATTATACTTTTGCATAAAATCTGTAATGAATCGATATTTAGTAGAGGCCAGCAATGGGCAACATGGTTCCTGACTGTGTTGAACCCTCACCCCCGAACTTAACTTTTGGTTCCTGACCATCTATGGAGTCTAGACGGGAAAATCTACATTGGATAAGTCCCTAAGGTGTCCCTACCGTTTCAATATCCAATTAGGTTTATGATTCTTCCTTTAAAGAATTGTTGGCGACTTCAAAACGAATTTCAAATAAAACCTTAACAATGGGGTAGTCGAATAAACGCGCTCACACCGCGTGTAGGCATAAAGGAATAAAAATACATGCCTACAGGTAAGCATATGTAACCTTGTATATTCCATTATAATTTGAAGAGAAAAAATATATTGAAATAGAGTAAAATTCATGAACTTTTAAGCTTAATTTACCGGTTAAAATATGTATTAGATAATGATGAGAGTAGAAGAATAGTAAATAATCGATTTTTCTAGTAGTTCATTAGTTATCTGTTGATGATGAATGGTTGTTCCAGTATTTCGATATGCTATAGAAGATGAGAGAATATCGGTGAAAGTTTTTAGAGTTGGAAAAATGGAAACTAATAATCCCACCTTTGGCACGTCTTCTGAAAACAATCCCACCTCATCGAAATCTAGAAACAATCCCACCTTATACCCCCATATTCTCAAAACAAGCCTTTTACCGGTTTGTGAAATTGGTAACTTGTTTTAGAAGGTGACTTGCCATGTGTCACCTTCTGATTGGTCTCCCATCCCCTGCCGGAGCACCCATCCCCCTACCGGACCAGCCGCCGTCGATTCTCTCACCTCACCACCCCTACCTCCATAACAACCACCATATCCCGCCACCCCACCCCCTGACCACTACCCCACCACCCACTGCCCCACCTCGAAACCTCACTCAAACCAACCAAAACCCATCCACCCTCCCCCCTTCCCTCGTAGCCCCCCCTCCACCCTCCCCCTAGCCCCCCTCCCCTTCCCCCGATCCAGTAACCCCCTCCCCGCAACCCCCTCACCTTCCCCCGCAGTCCCGTAACCCCCCTCCCCCCCTCTGCCCCCCTCCCATTCCACCTATTCGGAAATTCGAAAAATCTAGGTGCGACCCTCCCCTTCGATTTTTGAATTTTTTTTAGGCTTCGGGGGTGCGATTCGGGGTTGCGGGGAGTGGGGGGCGGGGGAGTGGGGAGGGGGAGGGGGGTGCGTGGGAGTGGGGAGGGGGGTTGCGTGGGGAGTGGGGAGGGGGAGGGGGGTTGCGTGGGAGTGGGGGGTTTCGGGGTGGTGGTAGGGTGGTGGGGTGGGGAGGGGGGCTGCGTGGGGAGGGGGGGAAGGGGACTTCGGGGGTGGTGGGGGGGGGGAGGGGGGGCTATTGGGGTGGTGAGGCAGCGGGGAAGGGTGGGGGGGCCGGTAGATGGGAGGGGGAGGGAGTGAGGGCTGGGCTTAGGGGGTGGTGTTGGTGGCCATGGTGGGAAGAGAGAGTGGGAAGAGAGAGATTAAAGGATAAAAAAAATATATATATATATAATTAAACAGGTTGGAGGTAAAAAGGCTTGTTTTAAGAATATGGGGGTATAAGGTGGTATTGTTTCCAAATTTCGATGAGGTGGGATTGTTTTCAGAAGACATGCCAAAGGTGGGATTATTAGATTCCATTTTTCCTTTAGGGTTTGTAGCTTATGACTAGTAGTGTTGATTCAATCTTTTTTCCATTTATATTAGTACACAATTGTTTAATATAGTAACTGAATGGAGATTTAGCTAATTTCATTTGCCATTTATATTAGTATCATACTTATTTAAATAATAGCTAAATATAGCTTTAATTAATGACAGTGCAATGGATAATACAGAAGGACAACGAGAATTCATCATTGATCTTAATCAGAGTTTGCTTGAAGAACAAGTACATTTGGACTTGAATGAGGAAGTACTTGAAAATGTAATAGAAATAGCAGAAAAAGAGTTGCATCTCGACTTGAATGAGGAAATAGTTCCAAATGTAATAGAAATAGTAGAAGAAGAAGTGCATTTGGACTTGAATGAGGAAGTAGCACAAAATGTAATAGAAATACCAGAAGAAGAAGAAGTTCATTTGGACGTGAATGAGGAAGTAGCGCGAAATGTTATAGAAATAGCAGAAGAAGAAGAAGAAGAAGGAGTGCATTTGGAAGTGAATGAGGAAGTAGCGGGAAATGTAGTGGAAGAAGAAGATGTTGACTTAAATGAGAAAGAAGTTCCAAATGTAATTGAAATAGAAGAAGATGATGATGTGAATGAACTTAAATAAGGAAGGAGTTGAGCCAACAAAAGGAATGTGTTTCGCTGCTTATAAAAAAGGGTTTGAGTTTTTTGCTAGATCATCTTCTATGATAGAGGAATACAAGGAGCAAGGTGTTAAAAGAATAGGGGTGGGAGATCAAGAGCCAAAGTACCACATGATGAAAAGAATACGATTTTGTTGTAATAAGGAGGGATTGAAACAATCTCAGAGATCAAATGTTACAGAATCTAAAGTGCATGTTGATGCACACATGATAAATGGGAGAATGGTGATATTCACTTGTAATCTAGATCACAATGACGACCTTAATCCGTCGTGCAGCCAGTTTATGGTTAATTATAGAAATAATGATAAAAAAATTTATATACATAAATTTCGAGTCAAGATAAATAAGAGAAAAACAAAGTAACAAAGAAATTTTATTTCAATAAATGTATTGAGTACAATATCTGTAAGCAATTTATAATAAAAATAAGCTAAGTCCTCTGATTCTGTTCCGTAGCTGGAGAGTGACACGTGTTGATGTCGACATGGAGTTGAGTGTAGAGTGACGTCTTGTCAACTTCAACCTGAGTTTGAGTGTGGGATGATGTTTTGTCAACATCAACCTGAGTTTGAGTCTTGTTTGAGTGTATTCGAATGAGGGCTGACAAAGCTTGAATCTCAATCGAATATATTTGAGTGTATTTAAACAGTCGGCACAAATCTGATGTGCTTGTTGACTATTTGCAAAGAGAATTCCAAGAGAATTTTATGAGCTCTTGAGAATAATAATTTTCTCGTCCCCTCAATTGAGAGATGCAAGGTCTATTTATAAGGAATGGAGCTCCCCTCATGGACTTGGTAGTTTATGCGTTTGGGCCTGTTTATAACTTGGAAGTCTTTTTTTTTTTACCTTTGCCATTTGACCATCCTATTTGAATAATTTTTTTGAAAATGAGTGGGTGAAACTTAAATACGATTCATTCTTATTTTATACCTTTGAATAATATATTATTTTGCATATGCATGGTTGTTGTTCAGCCTAGGGGTGTAAGTTCGGTTTTTGGTTTGGTTTTGGGGCAAAACCAAACAACCAAAATAAATTCGGTTTTCATATTTCAAGTCCAAATCCAAACCAAAATTCGTCCCAAACCAAACCAAACCAAACCGAAATTACAAAACCAAAACCAAACCAAACCAAAAAACCGAAATTCTTTTATGATTCAAATTTTTTTTCCCAAATCTTACAAATAATACGAAAATTATCAAGTTTCAAATCATCAAACATAGAAGAATTACTTCAAATTTCAACTAAAGCTTAAAATTAAAGTACTAGAACTAAAGATAATTGATAAAAACATCAAAACCCATATAGGATAGGCAAACTTCGGTTTGGTTTGGTTTTTTTCGGTTTTTGAAAATAAAAACCGAACCAAACCGAAAACCGAAAAAATGAAAATTTTCAAATCCAAACCAAACCGAATTTTGAAAAAAACCAAACCAAATTATTAATTCGGTTTGGTTTGGTTTGGTTTGGTTTTCGGTTTTTAACCAAATAACTTACACCCCTAGTTCAGCCACCATAAGGACAATCTACCTTGCCTCATTAGCACATGTTCTATGTGTGAGGTTACCCCGGGGGGGTTGCGCTTTGTCCTTCCAAAAAGCTTCCTGAGCGATAGTGTTGGATCCTAGTCATAAGCAAATCTACCCAACCATGTCATTGTTTTCTTGTTCCTGACTTGAGAACTGGAGTGCGTATTACACGTGGCCACCTCTTTAAGGAGGGGTACTAAGCGTAGGATCAATCTCTTAGTCATTGACCTTTTCAGCCTTAACCTAAATCTGGCCAATAGTTGAAACGTAGAACTTAACTTTAGGTTGGAACATTGCATATTATCCTATTTGTGCATCTTTACGTGTGCGTGCTTTTTAGTGCTTAGTATTACGCGATGTTTCGAGTCTAAACTATCGAACGAATTTATGCGACAAGCAACAATAAAATAAAAAAACCGCGTCTCCACTTTAGCTGCCTCCGCTCACTCGCTCTGCGTCTGACGCTGTAATAATGCGTGTCGCGCTTTCCTCTGCGTTCGACGCAGCTCTGATTTAGCGTCTAGCGCTTCCTTCTGCGTGGTGCGCAATATTGTTGTGCCATGCGCAGCGTGCGTGTTCCAATTTGGTTGTTTCTTGCGACACGTAATTCTAGTGATCTACTCCCGCTTTCCTATACTGCCATTTTTTTTAATAAAATGATCTCCCATCTTTTTTGAAAATTCATCCTCATTTTTTTTCTTCAAAAAATCATTCTCCTATCTTTTTCAAAATTTCATCCCATTTTCAATCTCCTATCTACTTCAAAAATTCTATCTCCACCTTTTTTCAAAAAAAAAAATCTTTTTTTCCTATCACATATCTTTTTTTCAAAAAAAAAAATCCATCATCCTAAATCCTATATTTTCATGTATATTATCCATCGTTTATGTGCACATCATTTAGGATTCCTTTTAGCGTCCATCTTGTTGTAAAAGTCTCATCCGCTTAGGAATTCTAACTGCACTAGAAGTCCGTATGACCCAAAGGTCTAGATTCATCCAGTTTCACTCCATTTAGAGTCCTTCACCTCGTCTAACTCCATTCATGTTAGGAGTCTTAATTCGCTTGAGTTCCATCCATCTTAGAAGTCTATATCCATAGAAAATCCATGCATAATAGGAGTCTAAAACCATTAGAATTTCGTCCATCTTAGGAGTCTAAACTCGTTAGAATTCCGCTCATCTTAGGAGTTTCAAATCCATTAGAGTTTCGCCCATATTAGGAGTCTAAACCCATTAGAATTTCGCCAGTTTTAGGTGTCTAGTTCCACTAGAGTCTCATGCATATTAGGAGTCTAGCATCCTTCAAGTTTACCAAGTCTAAAATTCTAAAGTCATTAGAATTCTGTTAAGTCTAGGATTTCGTATCAATTAGAACTGCATTCATACTATAATCCTTTTTGCACTGCATAGTCCATCATTCATACACTTCATGCATAACTAGAGTTATTAGGCATGTAGGAGTCTCATTGCATCCATACTCTCCATTTCATTTCATGCATTCTACATTTAGTAGAACTACAAGCGATCTGATTCTCTATTTTGAGATATGTAAGCAGCCTTTACATGTTCAAATGCATAGATTGAGTCATGAATACATGCATTAGGTTTAGGTGCATCCAATAAAGTCATTCATACATGCATTGGGTCTAGGTGCATCCAAAAAATTTAAAAAAAATCCTTATGCATACAAGATATCCAGATTGTTCCTAGAAGCTCAACTTTTAAACAAACATACATTCTTTCATTCCATTTCTCTCTCTCCATCATCATTCTATCTCTAAATCTCCTTTGATGATCTATGTAGAAATTAAGCGACATTGAAATGGGCAGTCCATCTAATAACGAGCAACAACTTGCTGAAATGGCTAGAGCCTTAGCCAAGCTGTCTAGCATGATGGAAGAAATAGCTATAAGGCTTGACAGGATCGAGTCTGGTGAATCTCCTGGATTCAACAAGACAATGAAGAGTGTTGTTCATAGGGTAACCAATGAAAATTCCTATTTTGAGCCCATTGATAACACCAAATTGAAAGGGAAACATCCTGAAGAATTCTCTACAACCGACATCCCTAAATTCAAACCAACTGAGAATCCAAATTATCATTTAAGGAACTTTCGTGCAACTATGATCATCAAATCGGTTGACCCTGAACTCTACCCAATGGTATTCCCGATGTCGTTGGACCCAATCTGCCAAAATTGGTACTATTCACTGGATCCCAAGCATATTGAAACTTGGAGCGATATTACCAGGGAGTTCATGAAACAATATGAACATAATGCTGTAATCCAAACCTCACTAAGGGAATTGGAAGTACTGAAACAAGAAAATAGTGAAGTCTTTACTACCTACCTCAACAGGTGGCGAGAGAAGTCCTCTCACATGGTCTCCAAGCCTCCTGAAAAAGACCTAATTCCCATCTTCATCGCCAACTTGTTGCCTGAATACAAAAGCCATCTCAAGTATTTAGGTATCACAAGTTTTACAAAGCTGTATGATATAGGCGTACAAATTGTGGATGATTTACTGAAAAACGCCCATAACAACAAAAACAATGCCATTAATGTCATAGAGGCTCCTACCAGGCCTCGAAGAAAAGGCAAGAGAGAATATACCTCACTGGGTAGTTATGGAACAACTTTTGACCACCTTCGCGCAAAAGGTGCACTTTTCCCTCTCGGGCCTACTCCAGATCCAGATGAAGATAAAAGGCGGCCAAATTGGGACAAAGATGCTTATTGCAAGTACCATAGAGGCCATGGACATAAGACCGACAATTGATACCCATTGCGAGGCCTTATTCAGGTAATGATTGATGATGGGAGACTTCCAATTTCTCCTACTACAAAAAGGCCTCAGATTTAAGATCACTTGTCACGTGATGTAAGAGTCTAGACTTAGGATTTTATTTTCTGTTTCATCTCTTTTTTTTTCCAGTCTGATATAGGATTTCCCTTTTTATTGCATGTACTCATAATCTTCAATTAGTAAATGGGTATTTCTTTTCTAACCTTGCACTAATGAGCATCAGTGAAAATCACAATTGTCGCCTTAAAGGAAATGAATTTCTAATTCTCATGACTATTCTAATAACGGCAATGAACAACTGGCATATATAAAAGATACATCTCCTCCCTTCACTATAAATATTCCTCCATGCATAACACCTCTCTCCCTTTAACCTATATCATGGGAAGTACATTTGACAACAATTCAATGTAAAGGGCAAGTAAAAAAGAGACAACGAAAAGAAATCAAAAGCGAAAAAACAAACAAATAAAATGATACAAAAAGTGCAAAAAAAAAAAGTGTTGCCAATAAGCCCATCAATAGCTTTGTCAAAGGTACTTCTTTCAAAACCTTGAACCTTCAACCCAAAACTTTAACCAATCGGCGTTGACCTCCATAGCCAAAAACCATTACAAGTCGAATCTATATCTAATAAACCTTCACTCAAGAAACCATGCATATCGCATCCCAATAAGCCATAAAAGAGAAACCCAAGCCTGCTAGGTCGAAAACCCATAAGGGCGACTTAGGCAAAAGTCAGGGCATCTTCTCATTCATTAGCCTGAACTACGAATGGTCTGATTCTACTAAAGATACGTAGGAAACCTCACCCTGAGGTCCGACCGCTTTAAACAAGCCAAACGTACATCACTATCCACCCTTGCCAAAGACCTCTTCCAAATCAATGCTTAATTCATTGCAAATGGCTCCAAAGTAAAATGCTCGACCACCATTAAAATGCTAAGAGCTACGACTGGCCTGATTCCATCATGGATACGTAGGCAACCTATTTTGAGGCCCGGTCATTTTAATTCAAAACATATTTTTAAGGCTCGCCTAGGCCCATGAGAAAAGCGCGATCGCCCAAAAAATCATGAATTTTCAATGCTCATCCCCACCCTTAGAACTAGAATATGGTTTGAACCAGCATCATTAGCCTACTTCATTGCATGAGTCGATTCATTATGACTCTGCCTTTTCTTATTCTAATCACTTCCTTTTTCTAAGCCGCATTATCGCTTATAAGTCAACCTTAGCATAACCTTTCAACACTCAGCGCTATGATCGCACTTCATCTTTCGATTGTTTCTTTCTTTGACCTTTCTTGTCTTCTCACCTTAGGAACCCTATATGGAAACTTTGGTCGAAACTTCCACTAAGCGTGACGAGATATCTTCAAAATCAAGCAATCAAGCTGAATACTTCATCAACTCCATCTTACTGGGGCTTCAGCACTGGTCCACACAGAAAATCATAGGCTCCAAGTCTAGGCCTATTGTAATAAGGACTTCGTTACGAGTCCATACATGAAATCTTGGGTTTTAAAACCCACACTAATACAAGATTGTACCTACTTTATGGGCTCACTTAGGCCCTTGATATACAAACCTCGAAGCATATTCAACTCAAGCGCTACAAAAGCTCGTTCGATAACGTACTCCAAATCGAATATATAATCCATTGACTGCATAGAAGATCATTAGGCTCCATTGATCAGGATTTCATTACGAGTCCATACAAAATATTGGGGGCACCAGACCCATACGAGATTATAACTGTTTTATGGGCTCACTTAGGGCCGTAACAACTATAACGCATTTCGAATCGATCATGACCTACATGGATCATCCTTGGGGGCTTTCCATTTCTCCACTTTAAATAAAACAACTTTCAAAACGAAAAATTGAGCTTAAAGGAACAACAAAGCATCATATCATATCATTTGTATTAGTATCATATCTCTGCATTTGCATCTCGCATTATACAAACACTATGTCAATCATTACATGCATCCTTCATCCTTCGCCATAGGATCCTAGCATCAATCATCGAGTCACACATACACACACACACACACATATTATACACATTCTGCAGTCTAGTGTCACACAGTTGCACACTTACACTATATCCTCATAGTTTAGGTCATCAATATGTCCTATCCCTTCTCGCTTTTTAGTGAATGAACTTTTCGCAATTTATATTTCTCGCTTTTTAGCGAATGAACTTTTTGCAAGTTATATTTCTCGCTTTTTAGCGAATGAACTTTTCGCAAGTTATATTTCTCGCTTTTTAGCGAATGAACTTTTCGCAAGTTATATTTCTCGCTTTGTAGCGAATGAACTTTTCGTAAGTTATATCTCTCGCTTTTGAGCAAATGAACTTTTAGTAAGTTATATTTCTCGCTGTTGTGTGAATGAACTTTTCGCAAGTTATTCCTTCTCGCTTTGAGCGAATGAACTTTTCGCAAGTTATTCCTATTCCAAATGCTTTTAACCCAAATCAATCTATTTCGAATAATCCCTTTCATGCGAATAAACTTTTTGTAAGTTGTTCTTTTCTTACTCGCTTTTAAGCGAATGAACTTTTCGTAAGTTATGTTTTTCTTCCTCGCTTTTAAGCGAATGAACTTTTTCGTAAGTTCAACATTCTTTCTCGCTTTTAAGCGAATGAACTTTTTGGAAGTTACCCCTTTCTGTTTGCATGCTTGTGTTCATTGCATTCAACAGGTATCAAGACAACAACAGCGGAAGACAACCGTCAGGTCTGCGGACCATCATCAATACCCTGGAGCGGGACCATAATAGCTCTACACCCCATCAATACCCTGGAGCGGGACCACAATAGCTCTACCCCGATATGAGCCGGACTAGAATAGCTCATGATACCATCTCCACATATCATTTCATTTTTCCAAATTTACAGTTATTTTGAAAATATGTTTCACATGTCTGTTCCAGAATCTTTTGCTTATTTTGCAGGTACCGGCGCAAAAGGTTGATTTTGGATTGCAGAGCATCTAGAATCATTCTCCGTCCCGACACGTATACTCTGACTTTCGGTTTTACAAACCTCAGTCAAAGTGGGGGCTTCTGTAGACACATAATCATGTCTCCCCATTTAGTACCCTATGATGACCAATACCCCGCTCCAATTGGTCCCGATCGAGGAAAGAATAAAGAATGAGTCTAAAATAAAATGTTTTAAGCCCAAAACCATTTTATAAATCTTTTTATTAACCCATTTCCGAATACCTTTTTTATAAATAGTTTTACTAAACCCACTTTCTAAAATATTTTAAAATAATTTTATAAAAGCCCATGTTTGCAGAAGCCTTTTAAAAATAGTTTTTATGAAAGCCCAATTTTTTAAAATCCCTTTTCTAGCCCAATTTAATTAATAGAAATAATCGTTTATAAAAATAATCTTTTCCCAAAGTGCTTTTAAATATCTTTTATCTAACTATTTTCTAAAATCTTTTCAAAATAAAAATCTTTTAAATACCTATTTTTCGAAAATCTATTGCAACTCAACTAGCTAAAACTATATAATATCCTCCTAACAACTATCATCTACTAACTAACTAATTTTACACGGCTAACCTCTCAACACAACAAAATCTCACGGCATAACTCATAACATCTCACCCTCACAAGATCTCTCGACCTTCCTCATCACTCGACAATCTCCCTCGACACATATCCACCGCCATAATTCATCATCATCAGTAATCGATCAACAACACTCATACAAACCTTCATCACATACGTCCAACATCATCCTAATTCTAATACCCTACTGCCAATACTAACATCAGGAGACTATATTCCATCCTCTGCCATAAAAAGTCAACGAAACCAAAACAAAGTTATGCAACAACATACCAACAATCTACAAAATTAAGTCAACGCAAACTACTTTTTTAAAGGCTTATTCACACTTCGATCCAAGATCCGTACAAATCAACGACCCCAAAACGGTGATTGTTAACTCGTCCCTACGACTATAAGTATTGTATATATTATACTAACTCCCTGCATTTTTTCTTTTCTTATTTTTTATTTATTATTCATGTTATTATTTTTTATGTGTCCTATGCATGCTTTTATCACCCATATGTTATTATTGCTAAACAAGACCTAAAGAACTGTTCTAATTAATTCAGATAATTTGGACAACCTGCTAGGAACACGTTGTAATATGATTGCATAATAACTTTTCACTAAATAATTAGTCATTTTATGTGTTTCCTGAACCAACCTAAATTAATTATTTTTAGGGTGCTTAAAACGTTATATGATTATTCTTTTGTATAAAATCTGTAATGAATCGATGTTTAGTAGAGGCTAGCAATAGGCAACATGGTTCCTGACTGTGTTGAACCCTCGCCCCCGAACTCAACTTTTATTGATTCCTGACCATCTATGAAGTCTAGATGGCGAAATCTACATTGGATAAGTCCCTAAGATGTCCCTACCGTTTCAATATCCAATTAGGTTTATGATTCTTCCTTTAAATAATTGTTGGCGACTTCAAAACGAATGTCAAATAAAATTTTAACAATGGAGTAGTCGAATAAATGAGCTCACACCGCGTGTAGGCATAAAGGAATAAAAATCCACGCCTACAGGTAAGCATATGTAACCTTGTATATTCCATTATAATTTGAAGAGAAAAAATATATTGAAATCGAGTAAAAATCATGAACTCCTAAGCTTAATTTACCGGTTAAAATATGAATTAGATAATGATGAGAGTAGAAGAATAGTAAATGACCGATTTTTCTAGTAGTTCATTAGTTATCTATTGACGATGAATGGTTGTTCCAGTATTTCGATATGTTATAGAAGATGAAGAAGATGAAGAAGATGAGGTGAAAGTTTTTAGGGTGTGTAGCTTATGACTAGTAGTGTTGATTCAATCCTTTTCCATTTATATTAGTACACAATTGTTTAATATAGTAACTGAATGGAGATTTAGCTAATATCATTTGACATTTATATTAGTATCATACTTATTTAAATAGTAGCTAAATATAGCATTAATTAATGACAGTGCAATGGATAATACAGAAGGACAACGAGAATTCATCATTGATCTTAATCAAAGTTTGCTTGAAGAACAAGTACATTTGGACTTGAATGAGGAAGTACTTGAAAATGTAATAGAAATAGCAAAAAAAGAGTTGCATCTCGACTTGAATGAGGAAGTAGTTCCAAATGTAATAGAAATAGTAGAAGAAGAAGTGCATTTGGACTTGAATGAGGAAGTAACACGAAATATAATAGAAATACCAGAAGAAGAAGAAGTTCATTTGGACGTGATTGAGGAAGTAGCGCGAAATGTTATAGAAATAGCAGAAGAAGAAGAAGAAGGAGTGCATTTGGAAGTGAATGAGGATGTAGCGCGAAATGTAGTGGAAGAAGAAGATGTTGACTTAAATGAGAAAGAAGTTCCAAATGTAATTGAAATAGAAGAAGAAGATGATGTGAATGAATTTAAATGAGGAAGGAGTTGAGCCAACAAAATGAATGTGTTTCGCTGCTTATAAAAATGGGTTTGAGTTTTTTTGCTAGATCATCTTCTATGATAGAGGAATACAAGGAGCAAGGTGTTAAAAGAATAGGGGTGGGAGATCAAGAGCCAAAGTACCATATGATGAAAAGAATACGATTTTGTTGTAAAAAGGAGGGATTAAAACAATCTCAGAGATCACATGTTACAGGATCTAAAGTGCATGTTGATGCACACATGATAAATGGGAGAATGGTGATATTCACTTGTAATCTAGATCACAATCACGACCTTAATCGGTTAATTATAGAAATAATGATAAAAAAATTTCTATACACAAATTTCGAGTCAAAATAAATAAGACAAAAAGAAAGTAACAAAGAAATTTTATTTCAATAAATGTATTGAGTACAATCTCTGTAAACAATTTATAATAAAAATAAACTAAGTCCTCTGATTCTGTTCCGTAGCTGGAGAGTGACATGTGTTGATGTCGACATGGAGTTGAGTGTAGAGTGACGTTTTGTCAACGTCAACCAAAACGTCAACCTGAGTTTGAGTGTGGGATGATGTTTTGTCAACGTCAACTGAGTTTGAGTTTTGTTTGAGTGTATTCGAATGAGGGCAGACAAAGCTTAAATCTCAATCGAACATGTTTGAGTGTATCTACGCAGTCGGCACGAATCTGATGTGCTTGTTGACTATTTGCAAAGAGAATTCCAAGAGAAATAGAGAATTTTATGAGCTCTTGAGAATAATAATTTTCTTGTCCCCTCAATTGAGAGATGTGAGGTCTATTTATAAGGAACGGAGCTCCCCTCATGGATTTGGTAGTTTATGGGCTTGGGCCCGTTTATAACTTGGAAGTCTTTTTTTTTTACCTTTGTTATTTGACCATCCTATTTGGACTATAATATTGACTAGCCCAAATAGTTGACAGCCCAAATTATATTTATTTGATTTAATTTGGATATTTTATTTAGGTGGGCCAAATTAATTAAAGTGGGCTAATTATATTTATTTTAGCTCAATAATAATCAATTTATTTGAATGTGAAACACTAACAAATTTTTAGTGTCTACAACAATTTTTGAGAAAATGGTGACCAATGATGTGGCAGGTACACCCTTATCCAAGAAAATCAATGCGATGTTGGTCGAAAACGGAGGGCATGAGAACTTAACATAGAATCAGAGGGACTTGCGGAATGCAGTGAACGTTCATCATCTTAAGTCCAGGATTGAAGGAGATGTAGCTGCTCTTGAGAAATACTCAAGAAGATGACTAAAATGAATAGTGAATTTTACTTCAAGCATCGAGAATGATGAAGAAGGGAGGCTAATGAATGCGTTTTGGTCGATGCAAGGGGCGGGGGTGCATGTAAAGAATTTGGAGATATAATCATCTTCGACACCACCTTTTTGTGCAACATGTAAGTTCCCTTTAAAACCATGATATACTATACATAGTTAAACAAATATGTAGTATCAAGAACGATAGATTAGTATTGTAATTTGAAAGTAAAGTACAAGTAGTTAATAAATAATCTAGTATCATAAATTATAAATTAGTATCTCTTGACACTGTCATATAGGCTGTATTTAAAAATAATATACACGTAGTTAAACAATAAATTAGTATCACAAACGATAAATTTAGTATCTCTTAACACCTACTACATGATAGTTGTATATGTAAGTTGATAACAGTATTATACGTTTTTATTCTGAAGACAATAAAACAATTATGGTTGTTGAATATGTATCGAATGTCTTTTGCTCCTTTTGTTGGCGTCGTTTCCCTTCGCATCATGATTTTCAACGACGTCGCACTAAGATAGAGAATCGAGTTATTACAACATATCATAAAATTTTCCACCAATTTAAATAATAGTAGTTGGATTGATGATTATAGCGGTACCATGTAAGAGGCCGAGATAATATATCCCACATTTATATTATCGTCAACGAAATTGGTGTAATTCGAGTCGTACCACAAGCCGTCATGAGCTTTATTTGGAAAAGATTAAAGTTAGAGCACATCTGAAAGTAACATAAAAAAAAAGAAACGGTGTAGACCTTGAATGTATGATATTTACCTTAGGATTGATTCTGCTCCTCTTTTTAAAAGAATTTTACAACACTTCATGCGTGAGGACAACGTCTTTGAACTTGAATATTATTTGTTGTTTAATTAATTAACCTGAATAATATTTATGATGATGTTAGTATTCTATCATTGATGTATATTATACTGTGAATATGATATTAACATAATGATACTAATAAAAATACCAACATACATATTTATATTAATAATTTTTTATTAGGAGAGAAAAACTTAGGAACACCCCCTCAATCAGGTGATCAACCTAAAACATCCTTTCAGATGATAAGAGAGGGAAAGAGTGACCCTTATGATAATATTACTAATAGAAAAGGAAGAACAAGAGTGACCCTTATGGGCCCTGAAATCCGCCGCCTTGTTAGCTTCCCGGAAGATGTGAAAAATACTACACTCATTGAACCTAGAGATATCCAAACCTGCATTAGAAACAATATTACTAATTTTCCAAGAGATTTTCTAGATTGACTTAATAGAATTGATAACTGCAAGATTATCTCCCTCAATAACCAAATTTTTAATATCAAGGGAAAGAGCTCCTCTGATAGAAGCTTGGAGAATGGAAGAAAAAGGCCCCAGAGACTTATCACAAGAGAGAAGCACATTGAAACGACCTTGAATTTCCAATATTTCTAAAACAACTTATAATAAATAAACGCGGAAATCCAAAGGTGCTACGCCTCGATAATTAATAATAATAACCTCAAGGCTAATGGTTCTAATTAGAAATAAAAAATAATAAGTTTTACGTAATTATTACAGACCAACTAAATAGAATGTAAATAATTATTACAAAATAATATAAGTTCTAAAGTCAAATAAATAACAGCGGAAGTCTTATTAAAATCTTATTAAATCAAAAGACATCCATCGCACTCTTAAACCCAACTGAAAGCTAACTATCTTCAAGTCCCTGCACATTAAATACCGTAATATCAGCCAAAGGCAGAGCAAGATATCATACTATATTAAAACAAAACCATCCAATGTGCAGGCAAGACATATAGGAATATCTTGCGAATTCATTTAAAACCTGTACAGATCACATATATAATATAATAACTTTCCAACAACCTCAAGATTCAACATTTCTTTCTTTCTTTATAAATAACCCTCCAAAACATTAATATAGCTGTTTTGTAACCTGTTAGTAGGAAGTATTAAAAATCCAATGAGTTAGCTAGGCTCACTAGATAAGGTAAACACCAAAGTCCCTAGTATGCATACCCCTAACTTGATAACGTACCAAGAAGGAAGACAAATGTTATTTCACAAGGAACAATACAAAAGGGGGTGAATTGTATGTGTAGAAATAAATGTACCTTTTTGCGGAATTATAAAAGTTAAACAAAGAAACAAGCTAAAGGAACACAAGGGATTTTTACGAGGAAAAAATTCTTAACCTCGACCACAAGGGATTTTAAACTCAACAGTTTCACTAATTAGGCCAAACAACTTTGTTACAACCTAATTCTACTCACGGGCCACACCTTGAGTTCCTAAACTCAAGTTCCTGAACAACTGTTCCCTTAACAGCTAGTCCTCTCTACTTCACTTGAAGTTTTCTCAGTTTAACTCACTTCACTCAAAGCTTTCTCTCTTACAGAATTTCACTCAAAATCCCCTTATCCCAAAACCAAAATACAATAGATCAAATAAACTTAGTGGAATTAGAGTAAGAAGGCAAATAACAAATGGTTTTTATGAGAGAATGAAGGCACTGACACTTTACTAAGTTAAACTCACTAATTCACTTGGTCAGTCACAAATTGGAACTTAATTAGACATAAGTATTTATAGTAGTGATAACTTAGAACGTGGGATTAAATCATGTGTTGGTGGTAAAACATTTTCCCATTATGTTCCTTAACTAGAGGAACACGTTCCTTTTTAGTACCCATGATCTAATACAAACGTGGGTTAAATTTAATACTGCTTCCTTTATTTTAGCAACCACTTAAGCAGTTCCAAAATCTGATTTTAATTACCAAATATTATTATTTGATAAAACCGAATTAAATCCTTTTATAAAATATTATCTTTAAAAATATTTCCATTAAATCAAAAAGGATTTTACTTATCTAATAAAAAATAATATCTTTTCCTTAAAAAGATTTTCCTTAAAATCAGATTTTTACTTAAATAAAACGGTTTCCTAGAATCTAGGCATAAAACACTCTAACGACATTATTAACTGTTGTACTGTTTCAACCTATGTCTAGTTCCTTTTAATAGTTAGTTCCGTTAACTTATCATGATAGTGCCAGTTCGTCTGTTCCTTACAAAGGAACAAACACTCATTCTCTTTTTAAATTGCCACAGTTCCTTACCATTCTTACTCGTTCCTTTACATTGGAACTAGAAACAAAAAGCCTTGCTTTGGTCTTCTTGCTCCAATGCTTATCCATATCAAATCTTTGAACATCTTCACTTAGTCTTCAAAATCCAAACTTGATTTCTTCTTTGACTTAGTATTCTCTTTGTTCCTTTCATTGATACCTTCTAAAATCCATTCACTTAACAACTTGTTAGTTCAATACTTAGTTTGTATCTTTGTTCCTTTGTCATCATCAAAACTGGGGTTCAACAATTTCCCCCTTTTTGATGATGACAACAAAGTTACAAATGAAGGAAAACAACAAATAACATAAGAGAATGAAAAATATAATAATTTATATAATTTTATTAAGGCGTGATTAAGGATTTAAATTTTTCAGTTTTTTTTTTCATTTTTTTAAATTTTCAACTTAGTTTGTTCCTGGTATCTTTTCCCCCTTTGTCATCGTCAAAAAGATCAAACTTTTGGTGATTTTGGGAAGACTGATATTTACAAGACCTTTTGACCATTAACAAGCACCAAAAAAATGGTTAAGTTAGAAATTTCAAGGTTAGACTTGCTCAAACATCAATCACATAATACTAGTCATTCCAAGTAAGAAATTATGGAATCAAATCACAAACGAAGACAATTATAGCAAAAAGTCATTGTATTCATAGCACTTGTTCCACAAAAGTACAACAAGATAAAAGGAAGAAAAGAAAAGAAATGAAACAAAAGCTAAGAGTTCTTGTTCTTTTAAGAGAAACAAGAACAAGACATTAGGAAGGGAAGGGGAGTTGTGTTCCTCTACTACTTCTTCTTCAACCACTCTCCTCTTTTTTCAACCACTTCCTCTAACTTCTTCATAACCTCTCCATGATTCCCATCCAATTCTTTGTTTCGGGGTGTTGATTGCTTGGGCCATCATATCCATATTCTTTTGTTGTTTTATCACTGTATCACTAAGGACTTTCATAAGATTCATCATTTTATCCGTTCTTAGTGTTTAGGGTAATTGCTATTTTTGGGGAAGATGGAGGAGTTGGTGCCTTAGGTGAGTTTTTAGGTAGTTCCTCTTCATCAGATAGGACTAAAGGAGAGTCCTCATTGAAGGAACAGGTGCAGTTTTAGCAATTCTCAGCCTAGAGCTTTGTCTAACACGTTTAGGAACAGGAGGGGTAGGCTTTTTAGCAACTGTTTTTCGTCTCTTAGGTGGCTGTTCCTTTGGTTCAGTAGGTGTAGGAACTTGTTCCTCCAGAATCACTTCCACTGGTTCCTCCTCTACTACCTTAGGCAGCTTTCTTTTGTGTGAGGAACCAGAAGCAATCTTCCATTGAGTCAAAATTCCTTCTTGGACAAAGAGGTCCAAGTCATACAGAGTCTTCTCATTCAATATATTACCTTGCTTAATTCCCAAGGTAGGCCAACCAGTGGTCTTGATTTTGAAGTATGAGAGAAGAGAGGCGATCAAAGCACCATAGCCAACAACACAATGATTCTCTATGCAATGAGTAAGGTGTTGGATAAACAGAGAGGGGAAGTCTATTTGGATGTGGTGGTCAAGGCAAAACATGTAACACATATCTAGGAGACTAAGTTCATTTCCTCTTAAAATATAGATAAGTTCCTTTGCAAGTAACTTCCCATATTTTTCCTAAGGTTTCTTGGGAAAATTTAATTTTCTTCCCCTTAAATTCAGTAGTACATACTCCATCAGTGTTGATGAAGTTTGCACAAAATTCGTCCATAGCTAAAGGAACTAAGGCATTGTTAATCCTAAAACATACCTCAAATCACTTCGTTCCACTCTTTTCTTGGAGGAAGAAGCAGTTGTTCCTTTGGAAGGAACATGCGTAGCTTGTTCTTCCCCCTCAACTGATTCAGGGGTTTCTTCTTCATCATCTTCCCCAATCAGTTTCCGTATTCTCACACTTCTCCTTGGTGACTCCAATTTTTGTTCTTCTACCTCCATTTTTGTTTCTTGAGAATTTTTGATTTCTAGAGTTTTGGAAGGAGAAGAGGGGTTTTCCATTTGAGAGTTTGTGGGAGTTTTTGCTTTTGGAAAAGGTAAATTGAGAGAGGTTCACTAGTGGAAAAAACGCTATATGTCACAACACAACCGCTGCGTCCTTAAGAGAACCGAATCGGTAAATCCTCGAAATTTTGGGTGGGAAACTTAGGAACACAAACCGCTGCGGTTCTTAAGAGAACCGGATCAGTTAACAGTAACCGCTTCGGTTCTCTTAACCGCAACGGTTAATCTTCTTTTTCTTTTGTCTAACAGCCCGCGTGAAAACCAGTTTCATGGCCCAAAATGTTTAAGCCCAGCCTCTCTCTCTTCCTCTTTCGTCCAGCCTCTCTCTCACTTCCCTCCCATCATTCTCTTTTCCCTCTGCGGTCTCGGCACTTTCTCTCTCCTCCTGCTGGTTCATCCCTAGAATTGAAATTCGAGAGGGGACAGAGAGAGGCAGAAAATGGTGGAGACAACGTTGATTTTTTTAGTGTTGATGTTGCAAGGCTTCTACCCTCGTCAGATTCCACTTCCGGCCGTTACACAACCATCATCGCATGCTTTAGATCTGCTTCTTGCGGTCTCATCTCCGGCCTCCCTTGTTACTCCATTGACGATGACAGTCCTTGACTCCAATCTCCCAAACTACAATAAGTAAATTCCTTGCTTTCTCTCTCTCTTTCTTTTTTACTTCAAGTTCATAATTATAGGATAAATTGTTCAAATGAATCACAAATTTTTACTCTATTCACACTTTTACAGATTGTTATTGTTTTTTTTATTGTTTTTAAATTTTTATGGCTTTTATGCTCAACATGACGATTTTCCCCAAAATCTAGGGTTCCCTTATCCTCAAAATTCTCAATATAATGCTCCTTCACGAATCAGCTACTGAGGTATAGTTTCTCTTTTCATCGCTTCTTAATTGTCGAAGTTTAGGCTACACTATTTCATTTTTGCTTATTTTTCTGTATCTAGAAGTTTTTAGTCTGAAAGCTTGGACGAGTGTATATTAAGTTAATTGATTGGGACTTTGTGACATATTATTTGTCATGTAAAGCAATATGAATTAGAGTGCTTGATCTTGTGTTAATTTGAGTTGGAATATCCAGCATTTTGTTTGTTTTGTTTCGATGTGAATTGGATTCCGCTTTTTCGGTTTTGTTTTTCTGTTTTTTCTTGTTTTTTTAGGGTCTAGGGTTTAGTAGGATTAGGGGTTTCTAACTTGTGATTATTTTTGTTTTGCAGTAGGAGGATGAGGAGATGCTGGTGCCTCATCCGGACGCCGTCGTCGAAGGTCCTCAGCCCATGGAAGGTCTGCTTTTGAAATGTTGTTCTTTTTTTGTAATAAATGTTAGTTTGATTAGTTTACTACCTCAAGTTTAGCTTTTTGTGGTTTGAGAATTTGGATTTCCTTCCTTTGATTCCGTTGTTAGTTTAGAGGAATTCAGCGAATGGGTTGGTCATAATGTGTCATTTTGGGTCCTGTTGTAGAGTGTCATCACATAGAATGGCGAGTGTCAGCTCTTACTTAAACTGAAACTTTTGAATTTATCCGTCCGTTTTTTGTTTTACCTTTCCTGGATATTTCTATTAGTGTGTAGGTTTGTCTGAAAATATATGCTACAGGGACTAGTCAGCTTAATATATAAACTAATGCTTGGGATCAGGATTGCATATGGTCGTCTTTATAATTTTAGTTGATATATACTTTTTATGTGTGTTGTTAGTTGTATCACAAGTAGACTTGGTTATTGGGCGGGGCGGGTCAGGGTCAGTGCGGGTCGGAAGTGGATCGGGTCATAAGAGGGTCGCCTCATAAAGGGTCGGTAGCGGGTTGGGCCAAACGGGTAGCTGGTCGATAGCGGGTCGATAATGGGCGGGTCGGTAAACGAGCAAGAAAAACAAGGAACAAAAATAGCCAAAAGTGAGTATAAATGAATGCAAATCCGAATATGTAATTGTTTTTACAAAACCTATTTTATTTTTCAAAATGATTGGGTTTCTTTGTTGGCCCTATAATGGCCCTGTCCAATAATGACCCTGTCCACTAAAGCCCTGTCCAATAAAAGCCTTGTAAATTTGACCCTAACCCTTTAGCCATTGGGCTACCCTGTCCAATAACCAGGTCTAATCACAAGCGGATGCTAATCATGTGGCCGAGAATCAGGCGGTGGAGGAACCCCTAACTTCTAAATTTACATGGACGATTGAGAGCTTCTCTAGGTTAAACACTAAGAAGCACTACTCTGAAGCTTTCGTTGTCGGTGGTTATAAATGGTAATTTGATCTATCTTATTAGCAAAATTAGGTTTTGATATTGTTGGTTTTAGTATGCCTTTTGAAGTTCCTTCTTTAGGATCGACAATTGATGTTCTTGATGAGCTGCATGACTTTAACTATACAAGATCTTTTCGAAAAATAGAACTTAAACTCTTGGCAGGACAAGGATTTCCCTGTGAAATTCTGCATGTTCATTCTTTCCTTATATCCCAAATCAACCATGTGAGTTGGTGAGATACCTCTCGAAGTATTCTTGGAAAACTAGATGATCTGGTCACTCTAGGTGGTAGATATCCTAATATGCAAATAATACAGTAGTCAACCGCCTTTGCAAACTGATTAGGTTGTTTACTGAAGGAATATTCATATATATTTTCTTTCTTGAAAGGCATCCATGTTTGGGAATCATGGGTGAAGTCAATAATTTCTAGATTTGGTAGTTGTTTGCTGTCTTCTGCTTCACTTTTGTGTATTGAACTTCGTGTTCATTAGTGGAAGCCATTTCTATCTCAAGGAGGATGCCTCTAACTCATCTGTTTGTACCGCCTTACCAAAAGTAGCAGGCAAGAATATCGACTATGATGCAAAACATTATTTTAGGGGGTCTTGATATCTCTTTGTTTTTCATATGTGACTCGTATATTAGTTGGTCTTATGTGCTGATGGTTCTTGGTCGATGTCAATCAATACTTGCATTGATGAAGACATCTCTAGGCTGCCACCTAATAGTCCACCATTTTCATGATCATTTTGCAGCATGTTTGTCAATTATTCAGCTAGGTTGCCTAGTAAAATGCAATTTTTTATTGGTGTTTTGAGAAGTATAGTTCAAAATGTCTTCCAGAAATAGACTCTTAATCTGGTTTAACGACCAAGCTCTTTGTTTTCTCCATTAATTTGTTCCTGTTTGCACAAAAATTTAATGAACGTACTCGCTTTGTTCTTTGCTTAGATTTCTTGCTTTCTGTTGTAGACTGTCCACTTTAATTGTAATAACTTGTGACCTTCTTCATCCCATTTCCACTAAATTTATACAAACATTAGAGGGCAAGCATAATGGCATTAATGGCAAACATTGCAGGACATGGTAGACAGTCAAAATCATAGGTATTCTTTCAACTTGACATTCAAATTTACTGTGTTGCGGCCTTGCGGGAATTAGTATGGAGTTTATAGGTAGCTATTTACATATCTATCCTAATCTATAGAGCTAAGCCTTCATTGCTAAGTGAATGTACATGGGTTAAGTTGCTATATACTGAATGAAAGTAGGTTTTTTTTTGTAATCAAACTGTGAAGGACACTTGTAATAGGGTGCTTAGTAGTGTGAACTGAGCCAAACATGATTTGTGCAGTTTCAGAAGTTTCTTAACTTTATCAGTCCCGTGTCTTGTTTATGTAGGTCATATTCTGTGTAAACATCAGATATTGCTCTTTGCTCAACGCATATATGACAGTTCTCTTGTTTATGTATGCTCTGCTAAACTATTCATTAAAGAAGCTCATGAGATATGACATGTAATTTGCTCTAGTTGTCGTTTCTGGGCCTTGTTGATCCTGAAATATTATGTAAAGAAATTAAAAGAGCTCTTGGTGTCTTAATTTTGCTCAAACTTTCCTACCTTTGGCAATGTTTTTAAAACTATTTTGTATCTTCTACAGATAAAAATCATGGAAGCCTTGATGAGTGCACATATTGTGAATGTTCCTATTTGTCATGTAAAGCAATGTAATCGCTCTTTACTCACAGCCACTTCCCTAAGATTAATTGGAAAGCTACACTGGAGTGTATTTGGGATGATGAACAACTCCAATTTGACAAATTCAGTTACTGCTTCAATCCAGCCACTTGAAGCTTCAACCACAGACCGCTTTGACAACACACTGCCATCCAAAGGTTACTATATGTTAAGAATTCTATTAGGACCCTCTCTTTGATGCTGGGAGTAGAGTAGACTCAGTAGAGTTTGCAGTAAATTCTCTTACCCTCTTTTTCCCTTGACTAGTTAACTAACTTTTGGGCAGTACTGGACAACCATTTAGTGTTTAGTTTTTTCAAAGATAACTATTTCTGGTGAAAGAGTCTGTGAATACTTGTTAATATTTTTATATATCTAATTATTTATGTTTATGCTTCAATTAAGCATAATATGCTTAATAAAATGAGTATTGATATATACTATTGATTTTATATCGATTAATAACGAAAAAATGCAAAAAAAAAAAAAAAAATTGGTTTTTGGGGTGGTCAACCGCAGCAGTTAACTTGCCTAATTGCTGCGGTTTTGACCCAAAACCGCAGCGGTAAATGATTAACTGATACGGTTTAGGAGCGAATCAGTTAATATTTGGGGACTGCTGCGAGTCCAACCGATGCGGCCCAAAAACGGAGCGGTAAGTCCGGTTTTGACCGTAGCGGTTGAACTTTTTTCCACTAGTGGTTTTTGCCATTTGATGAAGAGAAATTAAGGTTTTATGTGGTGCGAAGAGGTGTGAAAGAGATGAACAATGGTGAAGTTGAAGCATTTAAGGAACACAGTTTTGGAAGGGAAGAAAGAACAAGAAAGAAGATGTATGTAATAGTAAACGAAGAGTTACACGCGTAAAATTAAAAAGATAAAAATAAAATAAAAGAAAAGATAAAAAGTGAATCAAGACTTGATAAATCTGATTCCTATATTTTTGGGATTTTCGGATTTTTTTGATTTTTATGGACTTTTTAATTTATGGAAAGAAAACAAAAAATAAGAAACTTGTGCTATAGGACCAACTTATGCTAAATATCAACATTCTTCAAATCATGTATGTTTCTATCACTTAGGAACAATAAGGGGAGTATTATGTGATATTTGTGAGTAGTTTTATTTCTTTGATTCCATGTTTATGTTTTAAACATGTTAATTTGCAATGGTCTTAGGCAATTAATCACAGTCACTTAATATCATATAGAGTAAGACAAATCAATTCAGACATGGGGGATTGGAATAGGAACAATTACTTAAGTTTTATTAAACATAACTCAAGCCTTAATTTTTCATATCTATATCTTTGTAGAGGCTTGGTTAGTATATTAGCAATATGATTTTCAGTTTGACAAAACTCAAGTTTAATCAAACTTTTTTCCACATTTTCTTTTAGAAAGTGATGTCTGATATGTATATGCTTAACTCTTGAATGATGTACATGATCTTTTGAAATACTAATGACACTTGTATTATCACAATAAATAGGAACACAATTAAAGATTATTCCATAGTCACAAAGTTGTTGTTTTATCCAAAGCATTTGAGAGCAACATGCAGCAGCAGCTACATATTCTGCTTCAGCAGTGGATAAAGTAACTGTGGTTTGTTTCTTAGTGCTCCAAGAAACTAAACTATGACTAAGAAATTGAACCATACCTTATGCGCTTTTCCTATTTACAATAACTCAAGCATAGTCAGCATCAGCATATCCTCTTAATTCAAATGTGTCACTTCTTGGATAGAAAAGTCCAAGATCATTTGTTCCTTTGAGATATCTAAGAATTCTCTTTACTGCTGTTAGATGAGACTCCTTGGGATTTGCTTGAAATCTAGCACACAAACCAACACTACAAGTTATGTTTGGACGACTAGCAGTTAGATACAAAAGAGAACCAATCATGCCTCTATATTTTGTTGGATCAACGATTGTTCCTATGGAATCTTCATCTAATCTAATTGAAGTTCCCATAGAAGTGTGATTTATCTTTCAATTTTCGAGGCCATATTTCTTTAACAGTTCCTTTATGTATTTTTGTTGGTGAATGATTATTCCTTTTTCTGTTTGCTTAATTTATAACCCAAGAAAGAAATTTAACTCACCCATCATACTCATCTCAAATTCATTACTCATAAGGTTTGAGAATTATTTGCATAATAACTCATTATTTGCTCTAAAGATAATGTCATCAACATATATTTGAATAAGAAGTATATCAGTTCCTTTCGATTTTAGAAACAAAGTTTTATCTTCTTTTCCTCTTTTAAAATTGTTTTCTAAAAGGAACTTAGATAATCTCTCATACCAAGACCTAGGCGCTTGCTTTAACCCATAAAGAGCCTTGTCAAGCTTGTAGACATGGTTTGGGGAATCATTACTTTCAAATTCAGGGAGTTGTTCAACATATAAATCTTCATTTAAGTAGCCATGAAGAAAAGCACATTTGACATCCATTTGATACTGTTTAAATCCCATATATGCAGCAAATGTAATTAGTATTCTAATGGCCTCAAGTCTAGCAACAGGAGTAAAGGTTTCTTCATAGTCAATTCCTTCTTGTTGATTATAACCTTTTACTACAAGTGTAGCTTTGTTCCTTATAATTGTTCCATACTCATCTAGTTTGTTTCTGAACACCCATTTTAAGCCTATCACTTTTTGTTGTTTAGAACAGGGGACTAGATGACATACCTTGTTTCTTTCAAACTCATTTAACTCATCTTGCATAGCAATGATCCAATCAGAATTAGTTAGGGCTTCTTCATGATTTCTTGGTTCCATCATTGATAAGAACGCATGAAATGCACAAAAATTCCATAACTGAGATCTAGTTTGCGTACCTTTGGATCACTTATTATGAGTTCCACTGGATGTGATTTTTGAGGTCTCCAAGGTTTTGGTTGAAACTCCCTTATAGGAACATGTTGTTTCTCTTGAGTTTCATGAGAGGATGAGGAGCCTTGTTCATTTGTTCCTCTTTCAGCAAGTGTTGAATCAGTTTCTTCAATATTTTCGTTCTTTGTAGGAACACGAACAACTCCATCATCTTGAGGAACAGGAACAACCTTGTTATCAAAGTTTTCATTTTCTTCGTTCCTTTCCTCTTTTATTCCTTCTTCCTCGATTGAATCTGTATCTTTTTCATTTGAACGAACCAAGCCTATTTCAAAGTCATCAACCTGCTTGCTTGGATTAAAGTTGTCAGATTCATCAAAGATTATATGTACACTTTCTTCAACACACATAGTTCTTTTATTGTAAACTCTATAAGCCTTACTATGTGATGAATATCTTAGAAATATTGCTTCATCACTCCTTGCATTAAATTTTCCAAGATTATCTTTTCCATTATTATGAACAAAACATTTACAACCAAATGTTCTGAAGTGTGTAATATTGGGTTTCTTACCAAAATAAAGCTCATAAGGAGTTTTGTTAATGATAGGTCTCATCATGGCACGAGTTTTGACAAGCAGTATTAACAGCCTCAGCCCAAAAGTTCCTTGGAAGTTCACTAGCAATTAGCATAGTCCTAGCCATTTCCTCCAAAGTCATATTTTTCCTTTCTACAACACCATTTTGTTGTGGTGTTCTAGGGGCAGAAAAATTATGATATAGGTCATGGTCTCTGCTTAAGTCATCAAATTTATAATTTTCAAATTCTGATCTTTACCATGATCGGATCTAATATGCATCAATTTGTGACCACTAAATTTTGAACTCCTTTTGCAAAGACAAGGAACACATCATAAGTCTCATCCTTGCTCGAGAGAAAAATAACCCAAGTGTATCTTGAGTAGTCATCAACAATAACTAGCACATACCTCTTATCACTTCTACTTTGAATTCTCATGGGTCCACACAAATCCATGTGAATTAATTCCAATGGCTTTGTGGTGCTCACAACAGTTTTAGATTTGAAAGAGGATCTAATATGCTTCATTTGGCACATGCATCACAAACTTGATCAATGTGAAATTTTATAGATGGTAATCCCAAAACAAGATCTTTTGATCGAAGTTTGTCAAGTAATGAAAAGCTAGCATGTCCTAGACACTTATACCATAAGAGTGGATCATCTTCAATAACACTAAGGCATGTCAAGTTGTTTTTAGGAACAAGATCAAGATCCACAATATATGTGTTCCCTTTCCTTATTCCTTCCAAGATGACATTCTTAGAGACAATGTTAACGATTAAGCATTTTTCACTATTAAATTTAACAACATTTCCCTTGTCACATAATTGGGAAATACTTAAGAGATTATACTTTAAACCTTCAACTAGAAATACATTATCACTGGAATGTGATGGTGACTTAATAACCTTGCCCATGGCAACTATGTTACTTTTCTTATTGTCCACAAAAGTCACACTTCCACCTTCATAGGTTGAGAGTGAGAGAAACTTAGATTTGTCTCCTATCATATGCTTAGAACAACCACTATCAAGATACCAAGTGTTGTTCCCCCTCACTCCAACATGCAAAAATCAACTAGTTGTTAGTTGTAGGAACCCCTTGTTTCGTGGGTTCCTGTTCTTGACTAGCATTTGTTTTAGCAACCCATTTCATGTTGCTTAATTTCACATTCTTGCCAATCATTCCAGTTCTTAGTTGACATTGAGTTATGTAATGGCCTATCTGTCCACAATATATACAAATTTTATCACTAGGTAGGTCAACATATTTCTTAGGCTTGTTCCTCTTTTTGTAGTTTTCAAAATCAAGACCTTATTTTCTTTTAGCTTGTGGTCTCTCAATCCACTTAGGAAAAGCCATCACTTTGCCTATGTTCCTTGCAACAACAAGTTCCTTCTTAAGATTACAGATATGTTCCTTTAAGACAATTTTTTCTTTATTCAAATTTTCGATCTCAGATCTGTAACCTTTCAGAGGAGTTGATCTTATATCAAAGGAACTTGGAACAGGGACAAATTCCTTTAATTGAGAAATTTCTAAATTGTTTAGAAATTTTCATTTTTCACACTCTCATAAAGTTCCTTGATTTTGAAGTTCTTATCAAATAAATCAAAGAACCTACTCTCAACATTCGTTCTCATTTTCTTAAGCCATTCTATATGTTCTTTACAAACTTTAACAACTTGTTCAGTTTGTTCACGTTTTTCACGTTCATCTCTACATTCAAGAATTGCATCATAAAGAAGATCATAAATTTCAGTCCTAGTTTTTCCATCTAAGTCTAATTCAAGTATATGTTGGCTTACCTCAACATTTTCTTCATCTTCTTTTATGTCAGTGTTTGCCATGAGGCAAAGATTTACAGTTTCTTTAGTTTGTTGTTCCTCTTCCTCTACAGTCTCTGAATCTCCCCAACCTGCTATCATAGCTTTTCGAACGTTCGCTTTAGAGAAAGGTGCCTTAGCTTCCTTGTTCCTTTCAGCGAAATGTTCCTTATTCCTTTCTTTGGTCTTGTCATTTTCCCAAAGTGGACATTCCTTGATGAAGTGATTTGTACTGCCACATTTATGACAAGCAGCTTTGTTAGAAAAAATTTTGGTTTTACCTTTGAAGTTCCAATTCTTCATGTTCCCTATACATCTTTCGAAATTTTCGGACCATGAGAGCTGCTTCCTCTTTTTCTGAGTCAGAGTCATCTTCATCATCTGCTTTTAGGGCAATGGAATTTGACTTAGAGCTTTCACCATACTCAGTATCAAGGTGGAGCTCAGGAGTCATAAGTGATTTAGCAAGCTGTTCCAAGTTGAACTTGGTGAAGTCTTTTGTTTCTTGCAAAGCAGTGACCTTAGCCATCCATCTATTCTTAGGAAGACTCCTAAGAACTTTTCAAACATGTTCCTCTGATGAAATAAACTTTCCAAGAGAAGCTAACTCATTAATAATGTTAGTAAAACGAGTAAACATCTATTGTATGCTTTCCTTACCCTTCATGGAGAACAGTTCATATTGATTCATTAGTAAATCAATTTTAGCTTGACTTCATTAGTTCCTGTTACTTTAAGTAAATCCCATATTTGCTTTGAGGATTTTCATCCCATGATTCTATTGTGTTCATGAGGTCCAAGTCCACAATGCAAAAGTTTAACAGCCATAGCATTCACTTCCATTTTTTCGAAATCAGCTTTGTCATATTCAGAGAAGGGTTTAGGAATTACCTCATTTTTGTCATTAGTAGTTGTGACCTCAAAATCACCAACTTTAATGACTCTCCATACCTGGTAGTTTTCGGCCTTGATGAAAATCTCCATTCTGTTCTTCCAGTAGGAATAGAACTTCCCATTAAAAATAGGAGGCCCTTGCGTAGAGTAACCTTCCTCAAGTTTCACGGTGGTATTCATTTTTCCTTGGATCTTTTTCTCAATAGGGTTTCCTATTTTTCGTGAGTTCTGGCTTTGATACCAATTGTTATTTCACTAGAAACAATACAAGAGGGGGGTGAATTGTATGTGTAGAAATAAACATAACTTTTTGCAGAATTATAAAACTTAAACAAAGAAATAAGCTAAAGGAAAACAAGGGATTTTTACGAGGAAAAACTTCTTGGGCCCAACATGAAGAATCAACCTCGACCACGAGCGATTTTTAACTCAACACTTTCACTAATTAAGCCGAACAATTTTGTTACAACCTAATTCTACTCACGGGCCACACCTTGAGTTCCTAAACTCAAGTTCATGAACAATTATTCCCTTAATAGTTGTTCCTCTCAACTTCACTTGAAGTTTTCTCACTTTAACTCGCTTCACTCAAAGCTTTCTCTCTTATAGGATTTCACTCAGAATCCCCTTACCCCAAAACCAAAATACAATTGATCAAATAAACTTAGTGGAATTAGATTAAGAAGGCAAATAACAAATGGCTTTTATGAGAGAATGAAGGCACTGACACTTTACTTAGTTAAACTCACTAATTCACTTGGTCAGTCACAAATTAGAACTTAATTAGACATAAGTATTTATAGTAGTGATAACTTAGAACGTGGGATTAAATCATGTCTTAGTAGTAAAACATTTTCCAATGATGTTCCTTAACTAGAGAACACATTCCTTTTTAGTACCCATGATCTCCATGATCTAGTACAAACGTGGGTTAAATGTAATACTACTTCCTTTATTTTAGCAACCACTTAAGCAGTAACCAAAATCTGATTTTAATTACCAAATATTATTAATTAATAAAACCGAATTAAATCCTTTTATAAAATATTATCTTTAAAAATATTTCCATTAAAACCGAAAAGGATTTTAATTATCTAATAAAAAATAATATCTTTTCCTTAAAAAGATTTTCCTTAAAATCATATTTTTACTTAAATAAAACGGTTTCCTAGAATCAAGGCATAAAACACTCAAACGACATTATTAACAGTTGTACTGCTTCAACCTATGTCTAGTTCCTTTTAATAGTTAGTTTCTTTAACTTATCATGACAGTGTCGGTTCGTACATTTCTTACAAAGGAACAAACGCCTATTCCCTTTTTAAATTGCCACAGTTCCTTACCATTCTTACTCGTTCCTTTACATTGGAACTAGAAACAAAAATGCCTTGCTTTTGTCTTCTTGCTCCAATGCTTCTCCAGTATCAAATCTTTGATCATCTTCACTTAGTCTTCAAAATCCAAACTTGATTTCTTCTTTGACTTAGTATTCTCTTTGCTCCTTTCATTGATGCTTTGTAAAATCCATTCACTTAACAACTTGTTAGTTCAATACTTAGTTTGTATCTTTGTTCATCATCAAAACTAGGATTCAACAATAAATGGCAAGAGTATTGATCAAAATAAATTGTTGAGACACTGTTAACTCAACATACTTCCATACTCGAGGAATACCGCTTACCGGCAACCCCACAATTTAATTAAACTTGGTAACAATGAGGAACTTCCTTCTTTTAAATATAAATCTCATAAATAATCTCATAAACTCTTTCAAAATAAATATCGAGAACAATTCAAATCTCCATATATAAACTTCATGAAAAATGATCTCATTCTTACAAATAAATTTCCAAAACAATGTAAAGTAATTTCTGAACTCATCTGTAAAAGCATAGTAAGAAATCTTACCTTATCAGCAATCACAGTAAATGAAACTTAATCTCAAGTCAACACTAGTGGAAAAAAGCCCATCCGATCCTGTCAAAATCAGGCTTACCGATCCGATTTTGGTCCGGATCGGGTGGGCTAGCAGCGTTATGCGTGATAAACTGATCCGGTCATGGCACAGAACCGGATCAGTTAAGGGACTTAACTGATCCCGTTCTATGCCATGACCGGATCAGATATTAAAAAAAAAGCACTGCATACAAAGCACAATTGACAGTACTTTGTATGCAGTTCCAAATTTCCAGTTTTCTTTCTTTTTGATATGTGGCTTTCAACTTTCATCTCTTTTTGTGTGGATTTCCAATTTTTAACAGAGTAAAGGACGAGACTATTCTTAGATTTCTTAGCTTATTCTTAACAGAGCATAGGAATTAACAGAGCAAACGACGCCAATAGAATAGATCAAACTACGAGATGAAATTAAACAGAGCAAATGATGAATATAAAGGAGATTATAACCAACGAACCCTAATTACAACCAACGAAAATGTAGCAAAAAAATTACAAAAAATTGCAGCAAAAAATCAAAATTACAACCAACGAAATTAAATATTACAACCAAACGAAATTAAAAATTACATCAAACGAAATCACGAAATACGAAATAAAAAGGAAAGAAAAAAATTACAGAACGAACCCTAATTACAAAAATGAACACATTGTTAAACAAAAACGAACCCATTTTCGCTAATGAAGAAAACCTGATGTGGGCTTTTGGTTTTCACCTTCCTCGATGAAGGTTCTCGCCAAAATCGAGCGAGGAAGATGGACATTTCACCTTCCTTGATGAACGCGACGCCAGTGAAGATTGACATTTGTTCTTGTTTGACGAACGCGGCGACGAGAGTTCATAATTGCGAGCTAAAGGCCAAAATCGTTGAGTTAGGGAGGAAGGAAGATGGACGTTTCAATTGAACGTTCTCGAAGACGACGAGGCGAGGGAGGAAGGAGTAGGCTGCTGCTGGAGAGGAGCGTTGGTGTTGGGAAAATTAGGTTTGAGAAGGGAGAGGTGTGTTGGGCGAAGTTGGGCGAATCATAGGGGTTTGAGAAGGAGAGCGTTGTATTTATATGCAGGGGAACACATTGGGTTGCGTCTCATGGTAAGGAAGGTTGGGCCTTAATTTTTTTGGGCCATAAACTGATCCGATTTGAGGAGAACCGGATCAGTTTTAAAAACTGATACGGTTCTCCTCCAAACCGGATTGGCCCGAAAAATTAGGAAAAAAAAAATCAAACTTACTGATCCGGTTTTGGGAGAACCGGCTCAGTTTATTTGTGACATTTAAAGTTTTTTCCACTAGTGCAAAAAAGTTCCTCTACGAACCCGCAATCTACGATATAATAATTAGGGGTGGCAATGATGCGAGTCGAGCTCGAGTTTGACTATACTCGACTCGAACTCGAAATCTCATACCTAAACTCGACTCGAAAACTCGCGAGCTTGAAATTATCAAGCTCGAACTCGAACTCGAAAACCCAAACTCGAGCTCGAACTCGAACTCGAACTCGAACTCGGTTCAAGCTCGAACTCGAACTCGAACTCGGTTCAAGCTCGAGCTCGAACTCGAACTCATTAATTAATAATGCTTGAACTTTGAAAATGCATTGCATATCTGCATTCTTTGTGGATTCTTTTTATGAACAAGAAATTTCAAAACTACATTAATCTACTTCAAAGTTCAAATACCTGTACATGAAACTAAACGTAAATTATTAAATCCCCTAAAAGTACTTAATCATACATCAAGCCATCAACATGAAAAGTTTTTCGATATCAATCCCAAACAACTAATACAAATCCTTTATCATCATATCACTACAAATCCACAACAATTAAGAATCATAATTTGCACATCACATGATGGCTACATTCTAGGTTGTGCAACTTTAACACCAAATCATGCCCCTAACTCAAACTTTTTTCACAAAGACCTGCCAAAAAAATAAAATAAAACCTTGTTAATAGGGGTTATTCATAATAACACTATTTTAAAAGCATCAAAACATAATTAACTTGCAAAAATGAAAATACAAAACCGAAACATAGCAACTGGAAACGAAGTACAACTGGAAAACTGAAACATATCAATGGATGGCATCTGAATTCTTAAACATAGAACACTAATCACATTAATATAAAATACAATAAATCATATATGTCAATGCAATTAGATAACTAATTCCTTGCTTGGTTTTCGTGTAATATGGACTTTTAATGGCTATAGATAAAAACCCCAAATTTATCCAAAAAAAAAAAATCAATGAAACAAAGACATACCTCAGGTTGTGCTGTGCCGAGGAGAGGTGGTGGCTTGGTGTTGCAGGCTTGCAGCGTCGACTGAATGGTGAAGTGGGTGCAGCGTCGGCCATCGAGTGAACTAGTGGCAGCGCCAAGTGAGGTGGATCTCGTTGGTGGTTGGTGCAAAGGGAGATGGAGATTGGAGAGGGAGGGGGAGAGCCGGAGAGGCCTTGACTGCGTGTTGTGAGTTTCTGACTGCATTTAGAGACCTAATGTAACACCCCATAATTTCAAAGGCGGAAAAGAAAGAAATAATAATATATTTAATAAGACGATGGCGGAAACATCGTCTTCTGGGAATGTCACTACTACAAGAATAGTGTTTAAATAATTAAGTGATAAAAACAAACATAAGTAAATACTATAAGTAAATTAATTACTTAGATTAAAATCGAAATGAGAAAACTATCTCAAACTAAAGAGAAGTCTAGAACTAAAACCCCTAATAGATTATTTCTCGCATCTCAACCCGAGCCCAAAATCAAAGAAAATCCCCATCAACAAAACCTGCAAAATATACAACAAATATCCACAATCAGTGGGGGGTAACTAGCAGTTCTCCCAGAACAAAAGCAATCAAAGTACGATTCAGAGATAGATTAATAAGAAAGGAAATCATACAATCATTATAACAATAACATGTATCTAAAAACCATAAAGCTCATAGGTAATACAAGTGATCATCAATAATAAATAAACAAGATATAGTGGGTGAATAAAATCTAGAATAAATAAATAATAATAAATCAAGAATTCAACAAGTTATTGAGTCAGAAACCGAACGCCAGTGATTCGCAAATCACTTCCTAAGGTTTGTCAGATCGCAATCTCCAGGTCAGTCTATGGGCTTACGTTCCCCCCCGTGTCTAAGAATGGCCAAACTCCCGATGCAGGGTAGAACACGCAGAACTCCCTGACCTCTCGGACGACAACAATTAACCCAGATGTACCCCTAGTTCGCAAACCAGGTGGTTGGCATGTTCTTCACCGGGGACTACATCTATCCCACCGGATATTCTTATCTCAAAATACAATCATGCATATAATCCAAGTATCATTCATCTAAAATATTCATCAAAAGGGATGCCACCCGGCCTTACACCCACAGTTCGTCAAAACAGTTCTTCATAATTCCTCAAATTAAATCACTTACAAATTTTCAACAAATATCTCTCACAATAACACCTGAACATCTCAAAACATCATCAATGATAATATACTGGTTTTTACAGTAACCACAATTCAATCAAAATTACATCACCAATTAACTCTAAATCATATTCATTAAAAGAGTAGTAACAATTAATCATTTTCTTTCATAAATCAAACATAAACATGTGGTTACCCAATGATACATACTGTATACTACTGAAAATCAGAAACCCAGAATATATTAAATTATGAATTATTTCTGATTTACAAGCCCTCAAATAATTTAAAAGTGTATCCTCAATTTCACAGCAAAAACACCATAATAATTATTAAACTAATAAGTTCGAGCAGTAAAATCACACAAAAATTATGATACGACCCTAATGGCTCTACTGACATGGTACAATTTTTATTTATAATTTTCGGACTCCAAAAGTATTTTTAACAGTTAATGTACAGATTACTCAATAAAGCCAATATAATAATTAAAAATATAAACAGACGCCCAAAAATTACCAAAAATTTACATAACATGAAGAAACGCACGGAAATACATAATATTCAAAGAAATTAATTTTTATGCCTGTAGAAATAATTTTCATGATTTATATACTGACAGAATCGAAATTACAAAAACAGATATATCAATTAAATAAAACAGTAAACAGTAGGAAAAAATTATACTACGCACGTAACATGATCTAAGAAAAATAATTTCATCAATTTTAACAGTCTTTCCATAATTATTATGAAATTTAGCCAAAAACGCACAAAACACCAATTAAATCAAACAAATACTAAAAATCATGCGAAAATTATTTTTCTCTACACAGTATTCACATAGCATGTATTAAGTATATTCATGTCAAATTTCGTCAAAAATTTCATTAAAAAATATTTTAAATAATTCCTAGCGCAATAATCTAATACCGAAAAATACCCTAATCACTATGGTTTTAAGACAACTACTAGTTACCTGGATCGTCGGAGGCGAGCTGAATATTTCTGGAAAATCCCAATATAGGCGTGTACTCCTCTCCTTCTTCAATTCCCAAGCACCAAGTATAAGAAAAAGGCAAGTAGATCAAGTCACGAACAATTAACGAAGAGAAGAAATGAAAAGAAAATTGAGAGAATGAAGATAATGATGGTGGCCGAAAATGGCAGCAAGGAGTTTCTGATTTTTAATCAGAAATTGAAGTGATGAAGGGGTGGTTTAAAGAGGTTTAATTAGGAAGAATCATTAGGGGGTTATGGGAGTTACAAAGCTACAAAGAGTCACAAAGAAAATAAAAAAGAAAAGAAAGAAGAGGAGGCTCTCCTTTTCCTTCACTTGGCCGGCTGTCCAAGCCCACAAACCAACCAAAAATTTCAGCCCAATTCAACGAGGATCCATGCTTCAAAAGCCCGCTACGCGATAAAACGATTAAATTCCTAAATCGCGCCTAAACTTTGAAAATACTTAATAATGATAATAAACACATTAACACGCCATAAAAATAAAAATAATAATTCGGCTCCCAAAATATAAAGAATAAAAATCATTGATCTAGAGAAAATAATAAATTATTTATTTTAACGAAAAAAAAATATCATTTTAAAATAAACTAACACCAAAAATAAAGGGTGAAAATTACGGGGTGTTACACCTAAAGTTGAGGGTTTGCTCTTTTTCACTTGCCCATAACGAATGGCTATGATCTTATTTCTTGGGTTTCTTTATATCCCATCCATTGATCTAATTCTATTTCTTTTAGGGGAAATTCCTTCACTTTGCCTTTTAGTCATTTAATGTACTTTTGTTCATGTATTTTTTTTAAAAGAAAAGTTCAAATATTTTTTAGGGAAAAAATATATGCTTTCCTACAAAAATAAAAAATATATATATAATTTTTTTTTTTGAGTATCTCACGAGTTTTTCGAGTCGAGTATTGAGTAGCTCGACTCGGCTCGTTAGTATGTCGAGTCGAGTTCGAGCTCGAGTCGAGCTCAATCGAGCCGAGCTTTGACCGAGCTTTGACCGAGTCGAGTTCGAGTAGCTCGCGAGCTGTGTCGACTCATTGCCACCCCTAATAATAATATAGTAGAGTTGATCAACTCCAGCCCGGCCCGGCCCGGATTTGGGCGGCCTTGGACAGTTTTTTTGGGTCCGCGGGCGGGCCGGGCCGGGCCCGGTCCAATTTTTTTTTTTGGGCGGGCTTTGGACAAGCCAAAAAATACTTTTTTGTCTAAATTTTGGGCCCGACCCGTACAATGGGCAATTTTTTTTTTGCACGGCCCGGCCCGGCCCATGATCACCTCTATAATATAGTATAAGTCACTTGACTATACTTCACACAATTCACCTATAGATGACATATCCTAGTTAACGAGCTTTGATCGATTTTCTAAAACGGCTCAATACTATAAAAAGAACACAAGCACCTATAACATAATGACACTAATTCACTGATACTTGAGTAACAATGGCATACAAAACATCACTTGCAACCCCACTGCCAAAACAGTAATCTATGTTCGATAACATAGTAGGATATTTATTAAAGAGACTTAAAAGCACATATTGACTAGATTATTACTACTCAAAGGTGAGAATAGGAACAAACCAACTAATAACACAACAACACACGCCAAAATAACAAGAACGCCATACTACTCTTGCTATACTACATAACTCATGCTAATTTATGGCAAATTTCATTGACCAAAGAACTACAATATTATACTATACTTCGAACTACTTGTGGCTGATGCAAAGTCTAAGTTGGCATAACTTAACAATAGAGATGTAGAGTGAAGGAGGACAGCAGAGTTGAAAAACAATATAATATGGAAGATACATATATTCAACCAGAGAAAAGGTTCATGCTTTTCTTATTGAATTAGATATGTTGCAAACATGTTACTAATATAGAAGGTTTCTAGCTAACAAATTGTATGTATGCATCAAGAGTTGAATGTTTTTCTTCATAACAATAAGAGTGAAATAGGTTTATTTAATCCAACATAACAAGAATTTCGTAATAAATTTCAAAACTAATAATTAGCAAATCAAACCCCCAAATTATGTTAACTAAATCAGATTAAACATCTAACATGAACCAATTACACCAAATTTCGTATAACAGAAATTTCCCCTGAATATAATTTATTCAAGAACCCTAATTTATCAAAACCCCAAATTCAGATAATCAACCAAATACGAAATTAAAACTTAAGATTATAACTTACTTGATTAGGGGAAGTAATGAGGTGGAATTACTCAATAAAAAAACGCGAAAATCTTTTCTTTGATCCGACTTTTTCGACCCGAAACGCAAGCCCAAGAACACAATTTCCCTTCTTCGAAAACAAATCCACAAAATCGAGAGATGGTGAAGATGGGTCACCAGCCTTGATATTTGATGGTGTTTGGTATTTTTTTTTTTTGGTTTAGTAAAGTTGAAGGTTGAAAAAAAGAAAAGAAAGGTGGAGTACAGTGAATGAAAAAATGTCGTGGGTTTTGGAAGGAATTAGAAAGCAGTAACCCTCCTCTTTTTCTTTTTCTTTCCTTTCTTTCTTTTTTTCTCTCTTTATAGTTGGGTACTTAAACCTAGGAAATCTAGGAATTAGCCTTTAACCCCTTCTAAGGTAAAGTCAATATGGGAAATAAAAATATATATTTAATATATTATTATTTTAAATTATTTTTATAAACTAAAACAATATAAATAATTACTAAACAGGTATAATAATATGGGGTGTTACAATATACCCTTCTTAAAATACGTTTCGTCCCGAAACTTAAAGTATATATTACTCAAATGATCAAACTTATACTCTTGTTTCTGAAAACAGTTCATTAACTCTATAGGTCAGCCAACTACTATCACTTGAAGTATAACCTCAGCTTGCATTTCACATTTCTCATAGATAAATTTAACACATAAAAATCATACTCTCTACTATCATAGGAATGTTCATACTATAACAAGTAGGGAGTGAAACACATCAAAGCTTTATCAAAAAACTTTTAACCACACTTGCTACTAAATAACTTTCAACACTAACGTACGAAATTAGTATGAATTCTACCCCCCTTAAAAAGGGAGTTACTCCTCGTAACTAAAAATTTACCTGGGTGAAGAGATGGGGATACTTAGGACGCATCGCATCCTCAGCTTCCCAAGTAGACTCCTCCGAGTTGTAGTTTGACCACATCACCTTCACGATCTTTGTCTCCCCTTTGCGAGTCTTTCGTACTTTATGATCTAGAATCTGAACTGGAAACTCCTCATAAATCATGTTATCATCCAACTGAAGAGACTCTGGTTATAGCACATGCGAAGGGTCACTAATATATCGCCGCAACTGAGAAACATGAAATACGTCATGCGCACGGTCAACGCATGGCGGCAGTACCAATCTGTAAGCCACCTCTCCTATCCTCTCCAGAATCTCATACGGGCCTATGAACTTAGGGCTCAACTTGCCCTTCTTCCCAAATCTCATCACTCCTTTCATAGGAGAAACTTTAAGCAACACCTTCTCTCCTAACTGAAACTCCTCATGGCGACAATGCTTATCACCATAGCTCTTCTGTATACCCTGTGCCGCCTTCATTTTTTACTGGATGAGCTTTACTTGCTCAACGGTCTCCTGAATCATCTCCGAACCAATCACAACAGACTCGCCAATATCACTCCAACACAAAGGAGTACAACAGCGCCGACCATATAAAGCTTCAAATGATCTGAATGGTAGAATGGTAGCTGTTATTATATGAGAACTCAACCAAATCAAGCTTATCCTCCAAAGAGCCCTGAAACTCTAAGGCACAAGCCCTTAACATGTCCTCGAGTGTTTGAATAGTGCGCTCTGTCTGGCCATCTGTAGCAGGGTGAAAAGTTGTACTCATCTTCAACTTAGTCCCCAAAGCTTCCTGAAGCTTCTGCCAAAAATTAGACAAGAATCTGCGATCCCTATCTGAAACAATATCACTCGGAACACCATGAAGTCTAATCATGTGCTCTTTGTAAGCAGTGTCCAATCGTTAATGCTTCCGAGTATCCTTCATGGGAACAAAATGATCCGACTTGGTAAGACGATATACAATAACACAAATCATATTATTCCCCTTTGGTGTTCTCGGAAGTCCACAAACAAAATCCATTGAGATCGAGTCCCATTTCCATGCAGGAACCTCTAAAGGCTGAATCATCACCTGAGGCCTCTTGTGCTCACTCTTGACCTTTTGACAAGTCAAGCATCTCGAGACATACTTAGCAACATCCGTCTTCATATGAGGCCACCAAAAAGTCTGCTTCAGATCCTTGTACATCTTATCCCCTCCAGGAGGAACTAAATACTGCGCTGAATGAGCTTCTTCTAAGATCTTTTCCTTCAACTCATGAATATTAGGAACACACCATCTCCCCTTGAACCTCACGCTAGCATCCTTAGCCACTGTGAAATTGACATGCTCATTAGCTTGCTTGTCCTTCAAGAACTAATCATGTACTTGTGCTTTTTTTTATCTCATCATACAAAGTGGACTGAATCATATCCCTTATCAAGCGACTCTTCTAACTGAGCCTTAAGTTCTTTCATTTCATCAGGCGCCATTCTGTAAGGAGGCTTAGAAATAGGTCTAGTTCCAGGCATCAAGTCAACACTGAACTCAACATCACGTCTCGGAGGTATGCTAGGAATATCATCAGGAAAGACATCTACAAACTCATTGGCAATTCGAACATGTTCAACACGTTGGTCTTCCTTACTAGTGTTGTGAACATGGCACAAGTACATACGACAACCCTTCCTCAAATAGGATTTCAGAGTCAAAGCATAAATGATTTTCAAACAAGACCCTCTATATAACTCATGGACTCCACTAGGACCAACTATAGACACCTTCTGTTTCTCACAATCTATCTTGGCTCTATGCTTACTAAGCCAATTCATCCCTAGAATTACATCAAAATCATGCAAAGGAAAAGTTATCAAATCAGCTACTAGGGTGGTGTTACCACACATAATAGGGACATCTGGATACAAGTTATTACAAGTTATAATCACACCAAAAGGAGTTGAGATCTCTACATCACAAGTTCTAGAGTTCTCTAACCCTAACTTTTCGCAAGGGGTTCAACCACAAAAGAATGAGAAGCACCAGAATCAAATAGCACATAAACATACATCGAATAAATAGAAAAAGTACCGGTCACCATGTTTCCCTTGGTGTTTGCCTCATTCTGGTTCATCACATGAACCTGCCTAATGTTCCTCCTCGCATCACCTCTGTGTGCCTGAGTAGCATTAGCAGTCCCTCCATTGCGATTAGGTACCACATTCCCCGGAGTAGAAGGAGCAGGATGAGTGTTGTTTCCATTCCGAGGTCTCTTATCTACTTGTGCCCCATTCCTCGAACTCATCTCAGGCCTGAAGTTCCTAGATTTTGGGTTAGTGAAACATTCACAAGCACGATGCTCCTTCATCCCACAATGATTACACTCCACCAAATTCCCATCACAATCCTTGCCAGGGTGGTTCACACTACAACGTTTGCAGTAGCAAATTCGATTAGTCCTCTAGTTCTGACCTTGAGGCTGGCTACGGGAAGGAGTGAAATTCTGATTGTCCTTAGAATACTGCTGACTGGAACCTCCCTTGTTGTAATTACCACCAGAAGCACGGTTCCCAAAATTTCGATTTCTATTGAAACCTCCTTTACCTTTGTTGTGATTAGTGAAACAAGAGGCATCACCCTTTTCTGTCACCGGAGTAGGCCCTGCTGGGTGTGGATTTTAACTTCTTTGCAGCTTGCCTCTTTTCCTCAATCCTCTCAGCATTACAAGCACGGGTGTACACCTCCTTTACTGTAGTATACTCACCAACTCCCATCCTAGAATGAAGATCGGGGTCTAACTTCTCCTCGAACTTCACCACTCTCTCCTGCTCATCAGAAACTAACCCCTTAGCAAAATGAGCCAACTCCTGAAACTTCACATAGAACTCATGAACGAACATATCTCTCTTCCTCTTCCTCATATGGGCTGGAAAGAACTCATTACGGATCGCCTTCTTACACTCGGTCCAACCAAACTTTCTCTCTTCCATGAGCTATTCCCTTCCTCATCCATAATCACTTTAGTAGTTAGATCAAACTTGTTATAAGTCCACCAAATATCAGCATCCTCGACCTGATAATAGGCAGCAGCATCAACCCTCATCTCATTAGGGACTTGGAGAGTGGTAAAGATTTTGTCAAACTCTCTAATCCATTTCTCCATCTTGGTGGGGTCACCTTTACCATCAAAAGAAGAAGGTTTCTTCTGGTCAATTGCTTTGGAAATCACAGCAGTCTTGGAGCTAACATTGCCAGAAATAGGAGTAATAGGAGTAGTAAGAGTAGCAGCTTGAGCCTCAGCAAGTTTCTCCATAGCATCAGTTAAGGCTCGAGTGGATTGAGCTATCTCGCTCAGCATATGATTCGAACTTGAGCTTCTAGCACGCGTGTGTCTACACATCATCTTAAAATCACAATAGAAACAAAGATAAACAAAAAATGATTCACCCTTAGCAAATAATTTTAAAAGAAAAACGAGAGAAAAAAAATATTAACACTCAAATAGTTCACAATCTTATTACTTTCTAAACTCGAATAAATCAAGCAATCAAATGAAAAGTGAAATATATATCATCAGCACCTAATAAAAATATAACCTTGTTTTCCCATATCTCTTCCTTACAACGACTTTTCAATTTTTAACAAATTTATTTATCTATTCTTGTTTAAGGTCATCTTAAAGAAGTCTTAGTAACCTAAAGCTCTGATACCAACTATAACAACCCTAAATTTCCAATATTTTTAAAAACAACTTATAATAAATAAACTCGGAAATCCAAAAGTGCTACACCGCGATAATTAATAATAATTACCGTAAGGCTAATGGTTCTAATTAGAAATAAAAAATAATAAGTTTTAAGTAATTATTACAGACCAACTAAATAGAATGTAAATAATTATTACAAACCAATATAAGTTCTAAAGTCAAATAAACAGTAGCGGAAGTCTTATTAAAGTTTTATTAAATCAAAAGAGATCCATCGCACTCTTAAACCCAACCGAAAGCTAACTATCTTCAAGTCCCTGCACATTAAACACTGTAATATCAGCCAAAGGTTGACCAAGATTTCATACTATAATAAAACAAAACCATCCAATATGCAGGCAAGACATATAGGAATATCTTGCGAATTCATTTAAAAGCTGTACAAATCACATATATAATATAATAGCTTTCCAACAACCTCAAGATTCAACATTTCTTTCTTTCTTTATAAATAACTCTCCAAAACATTAATATAACTGTTTTATAACCTAGGAAGTATTAAAAATCCAATGAGTTAGCTAGGCTCACTAGATAAGGTAAACACCAAAGTCCCTAATATGCATACCCTCAACTTGATATCGTACCAAGAAGGAAGACAAATGGCAAGAGTATTGATCAACATACTCCCAACTACTAAAATAAATTGTTGAGACATTGTTAACTCAACATACTTCCACACTCGAGGAATACCGCTTACCGACAACCCTACAATTTAACTAAACTTGGTAACAATGAGGAACTTCCTCCTTTTAAATATAAATCTCATAAATAATCTCCTAAACTCTTTCAAAATAAATATCGAGAACAATTCAAATCTCAATATATAAACTTCATGAAAAATGATCTCATTCTTACAAATCAATTTCCAAAACAATGTAACATAATTTCTGAACTCATTTGTACAAGCATATTAAGAAATCTTACCTTATCAGCAATCACAGTCAATGAATCTCAATCTCAAGTCAAAAAAGTTCCTCTACGAACCCGCAATCTACGATATAATAATATAGTATAAGTCACTTGACTATACTTCACACAATTCACCTATAGATGACATATCCTAGTTAACGAGCTTTGACCGATTTTCTAAAACGGCTCAATACTATAAAAAGAACACAAGCACCTATAACATAATGACACTAATTCACTGATACTTGAGTAACAATGGCATATAAAACATCACTTGCAAACTCACTGCCAAAACAGTAATCTATATTCGATAGCATAGTAGGATATTCATTAAAGAGAATTAAAAGCCCATATTTACTAGATTATTACAACTCAAAGGTGAGAATAGGAAAAAAAACAACTAATACCACAACAACACACGCCAAAATAACAAGAACACCATAGTACTCTTGCTATACTACATAAATCATGCTAATTTATGGCAAATTTCATTGACTAAAGAACTATAATATTATACTATACTTCGAACTACTTGTGGCTGATGCAAAGTATAAGTTGGCATAACTTAACAATAGAGATGTAGAGTGAAGGAGTACAACAGAGTTGAAAAACAATATAATCTAGAAGGATACATATATTCAACCAGAGAAAAGGTTCATGCTTTTCTTATTGAATTAGATATGTTGCAAACATGTTACTAATATAGAAGGTTTCTAGCTAACCAATTGTATGTATGCATCAAGAGTTGAATGTTTTTCTTCATAACAATAAGAGTGAAACAGGTTTATTTAATCCAACATAACAAGAATTTCATAATAAATTTCGAAACTAATAATTAGCTAATCAAACCCCCAAATTATGTTAATTAAATCAGATTAAACATCAAACATAAACCAATTACACCAAATTTCGTATAACATAAATTTCCCCCAATATAATTTATTCAAGAACCATAATTTATCAAAACCCTAAATTTCGATAATCAACCAAATACAAAATTATAACTTAAGATTATAACTTACTTGATTAGGGGAAGTAATGAGGTGAAATTACTCAACAAAAGAACCCGAAAATCTTTTCTTTGATCCGACTTTTTCGACCCGAAACGCAAGCCCAAGAACATAATTTCTCTTGTTCGAAAACAAATCCACAAAAACGAGAGATGGTGAAGATGGATTACCAGCCTTGATATTTGATGGTGTTTGGTATTTTTTTTAGGTTTAGTAAAGTTGAAGGTTGAAAAAAAGAAAATAAAGGTGGAGTATAGTGAATGAAAAAATGTTGTGGGTTTTGGAAGGAATTAGGAAGCAGTAATCCTCCTCTTTTTCTTCTACTTTCCTTTCTTTCTTTCTTTTTTTTCTCTCTTTATAATATTAAAATAGGTAGTTGGGTATTTAAACCTAGGAAATCTAGGAATTATCTAGCTTTTGACCCCTTCTAAGGTAAAGTCAATATCTTTTTGATGCAAAAGAGAGCACAGAACAGCTCAAGGTACAAATCGAGGAGTAGTTACTCCTATAATATCCTCATTTACGAGGCTAGCTAATTCTAGAGGAAGTACATCTTAATAAACTATATTATCAGAATGAAAGACACCCATGTTTGCCAATTTGTCAGCCACTTTATTTCCTTCTTTATAACAATGTTGGAGTTGAACTTCCCAATCCCCAATTTCAATCAACTTTCTGCATTTGTGATGTGGTAAGCTTCGCCAATATGGATTTATTTGTTCTGTAAAACATGAATACAGGTCTCATTATCCATTTGTAGGATTAGCTTGTGTATGCCCATCTCAAAAGCCATTTGAAGACCTATAAGTGCTGCGTTTATTTCTGCTTTGTAAAAAGAGCAAATTCCAAAATTAGCTGTGAAAGCCTTGATAAAAAATACCCCTTGCATCTCTTATTACTCCACCTCCTCCAGCTATATCCATAGGCTTTTTTGAAGCCCCATCTGTATTTAGGTTGTACCTGTGTTGGGGAGGGCCCTGCCACCTCACCAAAATTTCCTTCTTTAAACGCCTAGCAGGGCCCACATCTGCTCCTTATCCATACTGAATGGTGGTCCAAGTTTCTTCAGCTTTTGAGTAGATAAAGTTCCCTGCATCAATGGGGATTTCATCATCCCTTCCAAAAACCACGAAATTTCGCCACTTCCACAACCACCAAACGGTTACAGCAAAAAACGTTGGCCATTTCTCACCATAAATCAGCCCCTCCGCTTTGAGATTTGTAATAATCCACGTTTGAAGATCTCCAGTGAAAAAGGAAGGGTAGAAAGCAGCCCCTCCTACACTCCTCCAGACATTTTCTAGCTATTCTGCAGTCCCGAAAAATATGGGTCAATGTTTCTTCATTCGCATTACACCTTGAGCATCGTGGGTCATTAGTCAGATTCCTTTCGAGTCTATTGGTATTACACAAAAGACTATTGTGCATTATTAACCATAGACACACCCAGATTCGTTGTTGAACTGGGGCTTTCCAGACTAAATCCCGTGTCACATTATTACTCTCAGCATTATCATCTCTAATGAGTTGCATCGCATGTTTGATTGAAAATCCGCTTTTATTAGTGCATTTCCAGTAAATTAAATCCCCAACCGTAGGATCTTCAATCAATTTATGTGAAGCAATTCTCTTCAGATATTTAGGAGGCAGTAAATGCCCAAACTTGTCCCAATTCCAATCATTTCCTGCATCCCACATCTCCTCTACTAAGGCACCATCAATCTCTGTCGGAATAGACCCAAGAGCAACCTCTCGAAGATGGATGTTCGGGGCCCAGTAGTGATCCCAAAAGAGGGTATTTCTTCCGTTCCTAATTTACACTCTCGATCCATTGTGAATCCATTTAGCATTTTCAGTAATTCCCTTCCAAACATTTGACATGCTAGTTGTGGGAGCAAACATATCTATATCGCACCTCCCTTTACAATACTTATGTCTGATTGCACGAGACCATAGAGAATTTGGTTCCGTTAGGACCCTCCATCCTAACTTAGTTAGGAATGCAGAATTGGCTTGTCTAGCAGACCTGATACCCAATCCCCCTTGACTTCTTGGTTGTTGAATTGTGTCCCAAGAGAGCAGGTGGATTTTTTTTGGTTTTCATCACCACCCCAAATAAAACATCGGGTTCTCCTGTCAATGTTTGTACGTGGTATCTTTGCTGTCTGCATCGAGTAATATGCAACAGTAGAAATTATTGATTTTGCAAGCGTCACTCTACCAGCAAAAGATAGATGTTTGATTTCCAACCTGCCAGACGTCTGTCAATTTTTGTGCAAAGATGACTAAATGTCTCACGAGTAACACAACTAGTGAGCGTAGGCATCCCCAAGTATAATCCCAAATCCTTTGTCATCTCCATATGCATTGCATTGCTTATAGTTTCTCTTTCAATCAAAGAAACGTTATTTGAAAAATAGACCATAGATTTAGAGAAACTCACCTTTTGCTCAGAGGCCTTGCAAAATCTCTCTAAACATTGGCCTATGATTGTGGCTTGCTCATTAGTAACTTCGGCAAATAGCATTATGTCATCCACAAAAAATAGGTTCGAAATGAGAGAACCACCTCTGCTTACTTGTATCGGTTTCCATGCATTCATTAAGATCGATTCTTCAATTATTTGGTTTAGTCTCTCCATACAAAGCACAAAGAGATAAGGCGATAAAGGATTGCCTTGTCTGATGCCTCTAGTGGGCTTGAAAGAATCAGTTTGTTGCCCATTCACGAGGACTCTCATTATAGAAGTTGAAACACATTCCATAATTACATCAATAATAAGCATTGGAAAATTCATTTCATTCAAAGTATCTCTTATAAAAGACCATCTTAATCGATCATAAGCTTTTTCAAAATCGATTTTGATGGCCATAAACCCTTTTGCACCTTGCTCTTTCTTCATGGTGTGGATAACTTCTTGCACGATGACAATGTTGTCTGTAATCTGACACCTCGGAATAAAGCTAGATTGAGAAAACGATGTCACCAAAGGCAGAATTGGCTTTATTCTGTTAACAATTGCCTTAGTTATAATCTTGTAAGCCGCATTACAAAGGCTTATGGGCCGGAATTGAGAGGGGTATTCTAGTTTGTCAACCTTGGGAATGAGCACCAAGAAAGTTTCATTGATAGACTCAGGGAGCCCTTTGCCTTCTAGAGCTTCTAACACCATTTTGTACACATTCGGACTTACCAAGTCCCAATGTTTCTGGTAAAAAAGAGCCTCGGAACCCGTCGGGTCCAGTAGCTTTTAATGACCCCATATTGTTGATCATCAGGTCTATATCAGCCTTTGTGTAAGGCCGAGACAGTTGGTTCCAATCTTCATTCGAGAACTTTGGGCTAATACCAAAAGGGGGTATATTAAGCTCGTGCTCCTCCTCATTCATTTATTCTGTGAACAAATTGGAGAAAAAATTCACTATCATGGCTTTAACACCCTCCTGCTTCATTACCCATTCATTGTTTCATAATCTTCAGGAAGTGCTTCTTTTTGGGATTTTCATTCCCAAATTGGCTTTGAAGAACTGCAAATCTGGAGCCCCCTTGATCTTCTCTACTGCCTTCATTCTGCCTTCCCTGAATGCCGGTTTTCAGGCCACCCTTGGTGGTGGTTCCTCCTTTGTTAACTTGTGCTCCTACAGGGGGTTGCTTAGGAGTTCTTTTCCTAGGTGGTGGCTTTTTTTCCTAGGTGGTGGTTCCTTTTGATAACCCAACTTAGAGTCTCTATAATTCTCTCGAAAAAAATCCTATTGCTCATAAACACTCTACTCAGGAAAGAGATTTAATCAACCGATCTACAAAGAAACCCAAAAGAAAAATAACTCAATTTTCAATAACCAAACTGATTAAGATCAGTTAATGGAGGAGGAAAGGATTCCTATCCATTCTAATAATCCACCCTCTTTCAGGGACTTAGTGAGAGGCTCTACCTCCAAGGAGCCAGACATAAACTTCCTAGATTATGATTTAAAATTATCTGATGATGATGAAGCACCGGAAGATGTCCAGGAAGATCCAAAATGCCCCATCATCTTACTCACAAAGGAAGAAAAGAAAAGACTGCGTAATCCTTGGAAGATGGCAATAATTATTAAAATGTTCTAACTGATATAGGACATGAGTACTTCATAGCCAGATTCTCATCAAGAGATGATTACAACCACGTGCTTACCCAAGGGCCTTGGATGCTTGACGATAATTATCTCACAATTCGGAAATGGATCCCGAACTTTATCCCAGATGATGCCCTATGAGATACTTAATAGCATGGGTAAGGATACCAAACTTATCTATTGAATACTTTGACAAATAATTTCTGCTCAAAGTTGGTAATAAGATCGGGAAGGTTACCAGAATCGATCAACATACCACGAATGCAGAGAGAGGGCGATTTACTAGCTAGGCTTAGCATGGAATTAGACTTAACAAAACCCCTTCTATCAAAATTCGGTTAAAGGGGAAAATATGGAACATACAATATGAAGGTCTACAGTAAGTATGTTTTCATTGTGGCAAAATAGGACATTTGACAGTGAATTGCAGTGCCAATCCTATCTCAACAGTGTCTGAGGAAGAAGTGAACAATAAGGAAGAGTTAGCACATCAAAACAAAGTCCATGAAGTCCAACCAGAAGAATTAAATGAATTTAGATAAAGTCAATATGGGAAATAAAAATATATTTAATAAATAATTTTTTAAACTAAAATAATATAAATAATTACTAAACAGGCATAAAAATACGGGGTGTTACACACATCCCCATACTCATCTCTAATAACATAACCAAAATAACAATTGCCATTACCAAGCTTAGAACCATCAAAGTTAAGCTTGCAAAAATTCGTAGAAGGGAGCGACCAAACAAGATTCAGACCAGATCTAGCAACCTTAGGAAGATTACTTTGGTTCATGGACACAAAAGACTAAAGATTAACTTTAGAAATGCTAGACTTAAAACCAATTATGGGCAAATTTGTTAATGATAAAAGAGGCTTGATAAAGGGAAACACTTTCATAATTAAACATAATCTTATTTCTAAAATACCAAACAAACCACCAAACTATCGCAAAGGAGGAGATGTCATCTAAGGAGACAATAGCATGACATAACTCCAAATTATTACGGAAGGAATTATTATTTGACGCCAAAAGATTAGCAGGGAGGGAAGACCAATTACAATTGTTTTGAAGCAAAGCAAAAATATCAACCACAAATGGACATTGAAAAAAAAAGATGAAAAGCAGACTCACAATGATGGTTACAAAAAACATAATTTTGAGGGAGAAAGACATGACTCTTTTCAAATCTTTCTTTCATAGGTAAACCATCATTACAAGCTTTCCGAAGAAATTTTTTTACTTTTGGGGGGACATTAATATTCCAAATCCACCCATACTCATTTTTTGAAAATCTATGATCCGACAAACCTTGGGCTAAAATAGCACCCGATTGAACCGAATATTCACCATCAGCCGAAAGACCCCAAAACACCACACAAGTTGATGATTAGAGGGAAAGAAAAATAGAGCAAACTTGATCAACAATAGAATTCGAAAGATATAAGAGGAGCTTTAGCCGTTCCCAACAACCATAAGGGGAAATAAATTCTCTAACTTTAAAATGAAAAGTATCAGTCTGGGGTTGAATAATAGAGAGAAGCGAATACTGGAAAATCCAATTATCAGCCCAGAAATTAATGTCCTTACATTACCAACTTGGCATCTAAGACCTTGATAGAATAAATTAAGAAGATTCGTAAGATTCTTCCATTGCCAAGACGCCAAATTAGAGACTTTATAGCTTAAAAGCATCTTATGTTTAATATACTTTTTACGAACAAGCTTAACCCATAAACTACCATCATCTTTAATAAGCTTCCAAAGAAGTTTCATTTGAAGTGCTTTATTATTAGTATTAGCTTTCCTCAAACCAAGGCCACCAAAGCTTTTAGGCTTACAAACCCTGTCCCAACCAACAAGATTAGCAGAAGAATTAAGAGAGTTCTTGTTCCAAAATTTTTTTTTATAGGTTTTATCTAAATTATAAAGAATACTCTTAGGTCATTGGCTTTAGTAGCAATATTATATTGAATAATAATACTTAGTGACTCTAGGACTTATGACAGGACACCCTAAATACTCCCTTAGATCCTGAGATTCAGACATTCCAAGAATTAAAGCGAAATTAACCTTTTCCTCGTCTTGGATGTTAGGGGACACTTGAATAGTTGACTTATGATAATTGACAAGTTGACCCGACATAGACCAATATTTGTCTTGCCTAGATGAGTCATAACAATGATATATAGTAATATATAAAAAAAATAGAAAAATAAATAATAATAATTTATACGTATTTTACAAAAAAAAAAAATTGAAATGCCTCTAATTGCTCTTATGATCATTAATGGTATGAGTAGGCATTAACTTTTTTGAAAAGAGTAACTTGATGATTTATCTCTATTATATAATGGAAGGGGGGAGCTATGGTGCCCCCATTTGAAGAGACTGTTTTACCCCCCTTCCCTTTCTAAATTACAAAACTAATTTCAACCAAAACGAGGCTTAAAAAAAACTGTCAGAAATACAATTATAACAATCAATCACAAGTCAACTGAAATCAATAGAATTGCATAATTCACGTTATACAAATTATTCAAATGAGGAAACTTTACGAAAACAAGAAAATTCAATTACAAACTATAACCCATTGGTAATTACATACTCCGTCCTCAAGAACCATTTACAATTACATACTCAGAAAAATTACCAATACACTACAACGTCAATACAAATCAGAAACAAAGAAAAACATACGATTTCGACAGGGAGATCACACATTAGTCCAATGGCGATTTTTGAACTTCTAAAAAAGGTACATAATTCTTTTTAATCTTGCAAGTTATTTCAAATTAGTTGAAAAAAAAAACTAGCAACTCTTATATTCGAATTACATGAATAATTTAAGTCTGTATTGTATAGTATAAATTTCGAAATAATTATTAAAAAATCCGTACATGTTTGTAACTAAAAAAAAAGGCATTATAAAATATAAATCAATTTCAAATACAATAATAATGACACAAAAATCAAACTAAAAATGAAATTACATTTATTTGCCAAAACAAATAGTGAAATTAAAAACCGATGAAAACGATTGCTTTTACTAAAATTTCTTATGAATAATTAAAAACCCGGAAAAAGGAGTAGAAGAAGTATGAATAATTAAAAACCCAGAAAAAGGAGTAGAAGAAGTCTTGAAAAAAAACAAAGGGAAAGAAAAAGGTAAAGTGGATGATTCAAGAACTTCACCACGAATTTCATAAAAAAACCATCTTCACAAATAAAAGTTCAAACAAAATGTAACTGAATCTTTGAGAAATTAAGTTCAATTACATTTTTGGAAAGAAATCAGGAACATCAAGCGTAACGAATTACCTTCAAATTTGAAGCCCCCCATTTAATTCGTCAACCAAATAAACTCCAATTTCAACCCCATTACGACGAACGTTCTTCAACATTACCACCCGATCGAAATGAAAACCTAAAAAGACCCACAAAACAGAGACCAAAATTACCCTAAAAATTAATGGATCGTTGATGGGGTTAATTTTGACACCAGAATTGGCTTAATAATATGGTGTTTGCTATGAATATGAATATGAAATCTCAATCTTTTTGAGTGAGATATGAAAGATAGTGAGGATGAGGAGATGAGTCATTCTAATTTTTTGAGGGAAGGGAAGATATAAGGTTGTAGGTGGGAAGATGAAAATGTGGAGGATTAGATGAAAATGTGGAGGATTAGATGGAAAAAAAACGTGACATGCATCATTCATATGGGTATATGGGGTGGATAGTTATATGGGTAGGTGGAATTGATAGTCATATGCGTAGGTGGAAAAAATTATGTGGGTTTGGTACTTGCATACAGGTGGCTTTGTGACTTTTGGCTACAAATTTTTTTTGACTATTAACAAACAAATAACGTTAATCATACTAAGTTAGCTACAAGTGAAACAACAATATTACATAAAATCATGAAAACAAATTATATTTGTCTTGGCTCCTCTTTACATGATTTGGCATGAACCTCAATCCATATCAATCTTGATTAGCAGTATTTATCTCCTCTTTACATGATTTGTTTCACTACTAAGTAACAGTTATGCCCAAAAATATCGTCGCACGCATCGCGTGTATAAAAAGCTAGTTGTCACAAATATAACATAGTCAATTGTTGCATTAACTGAAGATTCTTGCACAAATTTTTAATACTTTTTCACAAACTTTATTTACATAAAATCCGGACTTCACATTTGCGATGATAATAATTTTTTTTTCCGAAAATAAATATGCATCCGGATTTTACAAGCATTAGTTTTTCAACTAATTTTTCGACTAAAAAAAACTATTTTATATATTACTTTGCAAATATATAATTTTTCGACTACAAATATGTAAAATTGTGAAATAACAAACATCATAAACATAAACGATAATAGGGAAAAATAGATGACCTCCACGAAAGAGGGTTAAACCATAGCTTCAACATCTAGGAAATTCGAATTTTCAACTTTAGGAGGCCACCTTTTTTTTTGGGAATAGGTGTTTGTGTTATCTTTTGTGAGGGACTTGATACACCTTTAGAGGGAGTTGAAGTTCCTATGACGATATCTTATTGAGAATTGTAGGCGTGTTTCTATTTCACCTACGCGGTGTGAGCGCGTATTAAATTTGACTACACCACTATAAAGGTTTTATTGAAAATTGTTTTGTATTGAAAGAAGTCGCCAACAATTCTTTTTAGGAAGAATCATAAACCTAATTGGATATAGGAAAATCATAGGGACAAATTATCCAATGTAGATTTCTCCGTCATGACTCCATAGATGGTCAAAATGAACCAAAGATTGAGTTCGGGGGTGAGGGTACGAATATAGTCATAATGAACCACATTCGCCCAAAGTTGGCCTCTACTAAATATCGATTCATTGCAGAATTTATGCCAAAGAATAATCAAATAATGTTTTATACACCCTAAAATTAGTCTAAGTGAGCTCAGGAAACACATAAAAGACTAATTTTTACTGACAATATTACAGGGAACCTAACAGGTTGTCCAAATTAATCTGATTAATATTAGAATAATTCTTTAGGTCTTGTTTAGCAAAAATAACATGTGGGTGATAAAAGCATTAAAGTAGGACAATCATGATAGCATGCATATAATGATCAGGCACGTATAATAATATGAAAAATAAATAAAAAGAAAGAAGAGAAGAGGTTAGAATATACAGGAGAACGATTATTACTTAAAGATCTATATCATGAAAGAAATAGTTAGTAACTTCAAAGCAATAAAAATAAAGAATTAATTCAAGGATCCTCAGGATTATACCTATGCGGCTTAGATTAAGGAGCGCAACGATCTTTAGGCGGAGCAATCGTGAAAGAAAGAACGCAGTATGAAGAATTGATTGAAAGTATTTGAGTGTATTGAAAGTATTTGAGTATTGAATGTTCGAAGTATGTTTCGGAGTATTCGGGAGAATTTTGTGTGCGTAAATAATAATCTGAAAAGCAGTCCGTAATTCGGGAAAATACGAGGTATTTATAGGAAAAAGAAGGTGTGCGCTGCACGCAAGCCTTGCGCCAGGCGTAAGCCCACGTGGCAGGCGCAATGCAACGCGTCAGGTGCACATTGGTGTGCCTGACGCAGCCAGCCCAATCAAGCTTAGGCACTTGTAAACGAGTTTTTGAAAAGATAGAAAAGAAAGTTGCATCTCACACAAGACTTGCGTCAGACGCAAGACTCTGTGTGAGTCACGAAACCTACGTGTCAGACGCTCATTGGCTCGCCTGACGCATTCTGGCCAATGCGTTGGACGCACGTGGCACGCTGAGCGCAGCCCCGCGTCCGGCGTATTTTCTGGAATATTCGAGCATATTCTTTTGCGCGTCTTTCAAAGATACTTTTCTATCCCTAAAATTCCGGAGATGGAATGTTACGGGTTAAAAATCTGATTTTTGATTGAAGATAATGAAAATGATTGTACAAAATATTTATTAAAATAATAAATATTTGATTGGGCTTTTAAAATGGATTTTAAACATTTTATGGGCTTAAAATACATTTAATCATCATGAACAATTAATTGGGCTTTAGAATATCATTTCAAAACACATTTTGGATTGGTTCTTTAGATTGCTCTTCCGTTGGATCGCGCCAACTAATGTCGCGGTATGTTTCATCATTGGATCCTTAAATGGGGAAAAACGATTATGTGTCTACAGAAGCCCCCACTTTGACTGAGGTTCAGGAAACCGATAGTCAAAGTATCCGGTGTCGGGACGGAGAACGATTCTAAACGCTCTGCAGTTTAGAACTGATCTATAACCGTCGGTCTCTGCAAATCAAAGTTAGTTTGCAGGACAATAACTACAAGCAATCTGATTACCTGCAGGGAAAGATGTTAGCAGATAGGTGCAAACAACTCACATAAGCACATAATGCAAATAATGCAAACTTAGACTCTCTAAGGATGCAGGAGACGCAATGCAAGGATTAAGGTTATGCAAAGCTAAGGGGTGACACGTCATGCAAGGTCAGGGTTATGCAGGACTAGAATGAAATGCAATGCAATGTCAGGGTTTTGCAAAGCTGCAATGCAAGGTCAGGATTTTGCAAGGCTAAAAGATGATCTGGATGATAGAATGATAGACTGATTAGAAATGCATAGAATGATCTTCGAAAATCGTTTTTTAGTAAATGATTGGGTTCGTAAACGAGGTCCGCGGATTACAACTTTTCAGGAGTTTGATTTGAATTGGAGGAACCACCACACATAGGAAGCCCCCACTTTGGGTGAGCTTGCCTTGAATTAGGCATGAGCCTTAATCGAAATGTACTTGATCTGATATTGGAATGTAGTTGATCTGATATTGAAATGTAGTTGCTATGTCTTGAACATTGAAAGTTTTCACTGGGGGTTGTACTGGGGATTCTTCTTTGGAAAGTCGATATAGACAAAGTCAAGTATCGCCGGAAATCATGGAATTGTCAGAGAGTCCGTCATGGACAAGGAGAGCTTGGATTGAAAAATAAAAGGTTCAAATTTGTGAATCAAATGAATGTAGGTGGGAAAAGTCTTTAACGAGGCTAGGTGCAGACTCGAGTCTATGTCGGGATCTAGAAAAAAATTATGCTCCTAAATTCTAGAAAGTCAAATCATTAGACCATGACTAATTTATTTTATTGAAGCGGTCGGACCTCGAGAAGAGGATTCCTACGTATCCTTGCGGAATCAGACCATTCGTAGTTCTGGATCTGATTTCTTTTTTTATTAATTTTTTTTGTGCCCTAATTTTTGCCTAGGCCGCCCTTTCGGATTTTCAGCCTAGCCGGCTTGGACATACCTTGAAAAAGGAGTTAGGGTTGATGAAGGGTTGAAAGGTTGAAAGGGTTAAGGCTTGAGGTTTAGATGAAGGTTGAATTGGTTGGGCTAATGGAGGATCATGGATTTGGATTGTATGGATTAAAGGTTTGATGAATCGAATGGATTTGAATAAGGGGTATAACTTGTGTGCAAGCCCCCTAGCTTGACTTTTTATTTCTTTGCCTTTGGCTCTTTCTTTTTTTACATTTTTTTCTTTTTGTCATGTTCGTTTCTTTTGCTTTTTTTTCGCACTTTGAATTTCTTCACTTTTTTTTTTTTGCCTGCCATTGATACTTTTTGTAATGTAGTAAGGCTTGCACACAAGTTTGGTTTAGGGTATTAGAAGGCTTGAAGGCTATTTGTGGAGCTTTGATGTTGAAGGGATTATTTGGTTTATGATCATGGAGATGATGGTTTAAGGATGATGGCTTATGGAAGATGATGGAAGGGAGGGAGGAATAACTCCTGATTCGAAGTATGTCTTCTTTTTTATTTTTCTCTTTGTTTATTTCAGATCTCTTATTATTATTGTTAGTCAAGTTCATTAGGTGATTCGAGTTTCATCATTGAATTAGAAGCATATATAAAATGATGGAAGGCCAATGAAAATGAAAATAAAAAATAAAAATGAAATGAAAATGGAAAGACTATAATGACATGAAGTCCTATAGTGACATAGACTCGATGGGAAAGGAGAGAAATGGCTCAGGGTAAGGATTCTCTGACTCATCCTAGGAAACCAGAAACAAAATACTAAGCCTGTTAAATTGTTGATGCACTACGCAAGGGGTTGTTGATGCACTGCGCAAGGGGTTGTTGATGACGTTGATTCTCGATGTAGCAAGTATTAGTAGTATATTGTCATTGATCATATTTCGCAGCGCATTGATAGTATTCGACACTGGATGTCAGGTGGAATTATGTCGTTGGAATTCGTGGTGGAAATGTAGGTTGCACCTTTTGAATTTTCTTTTAAGTGCAGGGTTTGGGAGTAAATCCCGAAAAAGTGATGATGCCTCTAATGTGAAGGCGGTAGACACTATGGAAGTGATCGCGCCTCTATTGTTAAGGCGGTCAAAAGTAATCTTCATGACTCTAAATGAAGTTAGAGTGGTGATAGTGCGATTGATGAACTTTAGAGTAGGCTCACATTTTGTTCCTCCTTTAGGCATTCCTAAGTTGTAATCTCTCGACCGGTCATGAACAGAATCGAGTGGATCTTGCAAATTTTAAGAAACAATGTATTTGAAATGATGAAAGGAGATGAGAAATGGAAATAGAAATGGAAATGAAAATGGAAAAGGATTTTGAAATGGTTATGGGTTTTGGACTAGCATGGACTTGACCATGATGGAGACATGGGCCTAACTATATGCAGATGCAGACATGGATTGGACTGGACTATGCAAGCAGACTGGACTCTTACGATTGGGTTTAGGAGAGACTAGACTTTGAACTTACGGGTGAGCAAGCAGGCTAGACTTTTAGGAAGGTTTGACAATAAAGGAGACTAGACTCTTAACTTAAGGCAAGCAGGCTAGGCAACTAGACTTTTAACTTACGGGTGAGCAAGCAGGCTAGACAACTAGACTTCGGAACTTACATTAGACTAAGCGGGCTAGACTCAAAAATTGCCTATGGGCTTATGGAATGCTAGACTTTGAACTTACGGGTGAGAAAGCAAGCTAGACAACTAGGAAGGCCAAACTCTTAACTTAAGGCAAGCAGGCTAGGCAACTAGACTTTGAACTTACGGGTGAGCAAGCAGGCTAGACAACTAGATTTCGAAACTTATATAAAACTAAGCAGGCTAGACTCAAAAATTGCCTATGAACTTAAGGAATGCTAGACCTTGAACTTACGGGTGAGCAAGCATGCTGGACTTATGGGGGTGAGCTTTTATAGTCCTAAGACTGAATTTTTATAGTCCGAAGACTGACTAGGGCTTACATGAAGATGCAAACTAGACCTAGGACATGAATTGACATATAGGCTTGACTTGGACTAAGATTGGATTTAGAATGGAATAGACTGGGATTAGACTTGGACTGGGCTTGACATAAACAAGGGTTCACATAGAGATGCAAATGGGCCTAGCTTTGACTTGAACTAGACTTATATGGGCCTAAGATGGATTCTAATGCTAGTGAATGTATGGACTAGAAATGCATATGGGCCTAATGAATGCAAAATAAATTCTAATGCATATGGGACTGGAATGAATGCAAATGAATTGGATTGAATTGGATTGGATTGAAGGTGTTTAGACTGGGCTTAGAATTTTCTAAATTCATTTTTAAAAGGAACCCCTTGTTTTATCTTTTGTTAGGAAAAGATGATGGATTAATTTTGAAAAACATTTTTTTTATTGAAATGTCGTGGTATGATGATGATTATTAAATATTTTTGGAAAAGAGTAGAGTAGAAGGAGGTGTAGGATTGATTTTGAAAAATGTAATTTTTGAAATTGATTGAATATGGTAGGATAGAATTGATAGGGAAGATTAGTTGAACAGCAGGGAGAAGATGGGAAGAGGTAGACATGCATGATGACTCTGAATCTACTATGACCAGTTTTCTAGATGCACTTTTTAGGACAGACTCGACCTTGCATGAAAAGACTGGCCCCTTTTTTTTTGAATATTATACTAATGCAAACTTGTTATCTTAGACTCACATTTTCACTCTGATGTTAGGCCCCACTGATCTCCATGGCCCGGGGTGGTTCCACTTTCAGTGTAGAGCGGGCTATAAGGTCGTCCGTGACGCCCCCTCGAACCAAAAAGGGTTCAGGCGAATGTTCTATCAAGTCTACACAAGTGGTGAATGGGGGATCCTTATCCTCCCCCCCAAGGAGGGGCCCGCTTTAGGCTTAACCAAACTGTCCCCGAGATGTCTCGGGAGGAGGCGGTTGTGGGAATCTATCTTTTCACAACTCCGAGAACATTAACTGGTGCCCTTACCTATGTGCCTCAGAACTGGCTGCCCACCCGTTATGAGATGTGGAACGAGACATTCTTGGCGGCCGCGGGCTTGAGTTCTAGCTGTGACAAGGGTAATTTCCTTTATCAAGTGCATGAGTTCGCTTCTATGCTAAAGTTTTGACATTTTTTTTATTTCAGCTGTTGCCCGACATCGATTGGATCCTGCGATGGCCGAGAGATTCGTCGACAGCACTGCACTAGCTGCTAAGCTCTTGGATGAGTTGGATGCGGAGACCATGTCTATCCCTCCACCTCCTAAGGTAGTTAAATCCGTTAATTGCTTTACTTTATATCCCGACTTGTACTGACCTTTTTTATTTCCAGGATACCGACCCCAAGAGGGCCAAGAAGCCTCACGTTCGTTCCCGCAAGCTGAAGGGGGACACTGAGAAAGCCCAGGTTTTGGAGAAGGCAGCGTCCAAGGCCTCTGAGAAGGCTTCCTCGGGATTTCTACCGGTAGTAAGTGGAAGCCCAAGGGCGAGCCTGAGGGTCATGTTGAGGTTTTTCATGAACCTATTCTTAAACGTTCCCGAGCTGATCAAGCTGAGTCCAGCGTCCCTTTTACGGCCATCACCAGGCCACAGAAGCTGGCCCGAGTAAGGAATGATGTCAAGGCCATCTACACGGATGCTGACGATAAGGCGCTGCTGGCCCTTGGGCATGGGGAGGTTAATGCCTTCTATGAGTACTGGCTCGAGGTACGCTATTCTCCCGAGTAAGTGTTGGCCTATGTTTTTGTTTGCCAACTTAACTTTCTATCTTCCTCTGCATACTACCATTCGGATGACCTATGTGATCAATCGCCGGGCTCAGTTTGAGGAGGGCGTTGTGGCCTTGAGCCCTTGACCAAGGAGGTGGTCGCGCTGAAGAAGCAGGTCTCGGATCAAGAGGCCGAGATTACGCAGCTCAATACCGAGCTTGAGGGTCAGAAGACCACTTTTGAGGAGGCCCAGAAGGCCATCAATGTTATGGACGCCCTGAAGGAAGCTAAGAAGCAGGTCCAGACTACCCTCGAGGCCACAATTATAGAGCCCAATGCTGTTCTTAAGAGCGTAGAGGACGTCAAGCAGCAGCTGGCGGAGACGCAGAAGAAGGCCAAGGCCTCCAAGCATAGCCTGAAAAAAGCCAAGGCTAAGCTTGAGAAGGTGCAGGGGGAGTTTTTGCAAGAGTGGAAAAGGTCTCCCGAGGGGTTGGCCTTTCTGGGGAATTGAAGATGGCCACCAACTCCTATCGTATGGCGGTTCGGGAGACGAAGGAGCGCATCAAAGGGATCCTTGTTGGTCTCGACTCAACTTTGAACTGGGATGATGTTGAGGCTGAGTTCGATCGTCGCGTTGCTGAGGATCAGAAGAAAGATGCGGCCAAAGCCAAAGCTTCCTCTGCCGCCCAGGCTACTGAGGCCACATCTCAGCCTGCTGTTGTCAATACTAAGGTGCCTATTCTTCAAACCTCTGGAACTGCTGAGGTTGCCCCGAGCTCTGTGGCTCTTACTACTAATGTTGTTGACCCCGAGGGTCTCTGTTCTGGCAAGAGTTCAAATGAGGAGGATGGTGCGGGTAGCACCGACAACTCCCCTGACAAGAGCATGGCTGCTTAGATTTATTCTTCTGCTTTGTACTTAGATTTCTTGGACCCTTGGGAGTTATGTTCCCGGGGTCTTTAGGTTGTATCTCATCATCTTAATTTAATGAACTGGTACGTTTTACAATTTTCCTTATTACGGTTTATGTTTGCAAATGCCCGAGTACAATTTCCTGAGTACAACGTGTTATTTTGTTAAGTGCAACTGCCATAAACCAACAGTTTCGTTAATTGTTAGCTTTTCATTCATAATTCCCGAGATTGTGCCAACTCTATAAGGTACAACTGACTGCCCCGAGTTGTGGCTAACAAAATAAACTATAGGCTCAAGTGTGGCCAATGTTTACAAAAGATCCCGCCAACTCTAACAGGGTACAACTGATTGCCCCGAGTTGTGGTTAACAAAATAAACTAGAGGCTCAAGTGTGGCATGTTTACAAAATAGGGCTCAAGTGTGGCCCAATTACAATCATGGCTCATGTGTGGCCAAGTTTACAAAACAGTGGCTCATGTGTGGCCAAATTATATATCATAGCTCGTTAAACGTAATATTTCTTCCGATTGTCTGCGTTCGATGGTCGGGCCAAATGGGTTCCTTCTGGTGATTCCAGTCGGTAGGATCCCGGCTTGATCACTTCTGTGACCTTGTAAGGTCCATCCCACTTAGGTCCGAGTTTCCCCTTCCGATGCACCAATCCCGTAGCTTCAACCTTTCTGACTACCCAGTCCCCGATATGAATTGGCCTGACTTTGACCCTGAGGTTGAATTGCCTGATTACCCGTTGCTTGTTGTGGATTGACCTGAGTAGGGCATTGCCCCTAGATTCGGGTAATAGGTCGAGATCGACTTTCTTCTCTTCTTCATTCGTGTCGTGCTCATAAAAGGTCATCCTTGGGGAGGTTATCCCGACTTCAACCGGGAGGACGGCCTCCATTGTCGTAGACTAGATTGAAAGGTGAGTGGCCCGTGGCTTCTTTTACCGTAGTCCTTGCCGACGGGAGGACTCCCGGGGAGATCATTAATCCAAGATCCCTTGGCTCTTTCCAATGATTTCTTAATCCCGTTTAGCACCACCTTATTTACAGCCTCTGCTTGGCCATTTGTCTGAGGACGGGAGACCGCCGAGAACCTTGTCTGAATGTCAAACCTAGAACAATAATCCCGGGTGGGGCCACTATTGAATTGCCTCCCGTTGTCCGAGATGAGGGTCTTAGGGATCCCGAAGCGTGTGATGATGTTTCTCCAGATGAAGTTATGTACTTGCTTGTCTGTTATGGAGGCTAGGGGTTCCGCCTCGACCCATTTGGTGAAATAGTCGATGGCCACTAGGAGGAACCTCCTCTTCCCCGAGGCTGCTGGGAATGGGCCTATTAGGTCCATCTTCCACTTGTCAAAAGGTAGGACAGCTTGAATAGTGGTTAAAGCATTAGTGGGAGCCCGAGGAATATCCCCATGGAGCTGGCAGTTAGGGCATTTCTTTACCAACTCTGCAGCGTCATGCTTCAAGGTGGGCCAGTAATATCCGGCCCTTAGAGCTTTCCCAGCTATAGTTCTGGCCCCCTGGTAGCTGCTGCAAGCTCCTTCATGGATCTCCCGGAGGATGTAGTTTCCTTCAAAGGAGGTGACACACTTGAGCAAGGGGTAAGTGTAAGATTTCTTATACAAGTGACCTTCATGCCAGATGAACCACCCCGCCTTTCTCTTTAGGCTATCAGCCTCTTTCTCATCTGAGGGTAGCACCCCATCTCTTAGGTAGGCAATTATATCCTCCATCCAAGTACATGTCCTGTTGATGGTGTATACTTGCAACGAATTGATGCTTGGTTGGCTCAGGACCTCCCAAATGATAGTCCTAGGAGTCAACCCTTCAGCTGAGCTTGTCATTCGGGCCAAAGCGTCTGCTTGCTGGTTTTCAAATCTTGGGAGGTGGAGTATGTTGAACTGGGATAGTTTGTCGACCAATTCTCGAGCCTTACCGAGGTACATCCTCATGTTGTCCTCCTTGGCTTCATATTCCCCCGAGATCTGTCCGACTATCAATTGTGAGTCGAATTTAGCCGTTACAGCTTGTGCCCCCGAGGTTATGCAAATTTGGAGCCCGAGGATGAGAGCCTCATACTCAGCTTCATTTGTTTGATGTGAGGAAATTAAATTTCACAGCGTATTCCATCTTATCCCCGATTGGGGGTATGATCACAAGCCCGGCTTCGCTGCCAGTCTTTGTTGCCGACTCGTCCACTTGTAATTCCCAGGATTCCCTTTCTTAAATGTCGGATGGTCGGGAGCTGCATTCGCTGATGAAGTCAGCTAAGGCTTGGGCTTTTATCGCTCATCGGGGTTCGTACTCCAGCCCGAAATCTGCCAATTGGTCTGCCCACTCGGTCATCCGAGTCAAATGGTTTCTGCTTTCGATCACTTTTCTGATAGGTTGTCCGGTTAGTACCTTGATAGGGTGCACTTGGAAATATGGCTTCAACTTCCTACTCGCCATCACTAGCGCAAAAACCATATTTTCAATCTGGCTGTATCTTGCTTCGGCTCCTCTATAGGCATGGCTGACGAAGTACACTGGGTGCTGAGTTCCCTCTCTTTCAGCTACAAGCACAGCACTGAGGGCGTACTCTAACACCGACAGGTAGATGTAGAGTGTCTCTCCTGGTAAGGGTGATATGAGTTTGGGTAATGTTGCCAAGGGCTGTTTCAGCTGCTGGAAGGCCTGTTCAACCTCGTCATCCCACTCAAACTCTTTCCTTTTGAGCGCTCTGAAAAATAGTAGACTCTTGTCGGCCGAACGGGATAGGAAGCGGCCCAGTGCTGCTAGGCATCCTGTTAGCCTCTGAACTTCTCTAACATTCCTTGGTGAAGACATGTTCAGTACGGCGTTGATTTTATCGGGGTTAGCCTCGATTCCTCTTTCATCAACCAGGAACTCGAGGCACTTCCCTCCTTTAACTCCGAACACGCACTTCTTTGGGTTCAGTTTCATGCCATGGCGCCGCAGGGTGTTCAATGTTTCTGCTAAATCCTCGACATGATCAGTTGTCTTTTTGCTCTTGACGATCATGTCGTCCACATATACCTCAATGTTCCTCCCGAGTTTCTCTTCAAAGACCTTGTTGATTGTTCGTTGATAAGTAGCCCTTGCGTTCTTTAGCCCGAAGGGCATCATCTTATAGCAGTATACGTCTTGGGTTGTAACGAATGTTGTATGTATTCGGTCCTTTTCCGCCATCGGGATCTGGTGATATCCCGCATTGGCATCCATGAAGCTGAGCAACTCGTAACCGGCAGTTGAGTCAACCAGCCTGTCAATCTTTGGTAGGGGATGATTATCCTTAGGACATGCCTTGTTCAAGTAAGTGAAGTCGACACACATGCGCCAAGCTCCACTGGCCTTTTTTACCAAAACCACATTGGCCAGCCATATACTGTGTACTGACATTCTTCAATAATGCCCGCCTCTAGTAGCTTCTTAACTTCTGCTGCTGCTGCGTTCCTCTCGGGCCCTTGATGCCTGAGTTTCTGCATGATGGGGCGGAATCCCTCCTTGATATTCAACTCGTGGGATGCGAAATTGGGATCTAGTCCCTGCATGTCAGAGGCGGAGTAAGCAAATACGTCCTTGTATTCCCGCAAGGTGTTGATGAGTTTTTCTCTGATATCGGGGCTAAGGCTCGTGCCAATCCTCAATACATGCCCGAGATCTTCATCTATCGTTATCTCTTCATCTTCCTCGACCAGCTGGGGTCATTCATATAGCTTTGGATTTTCTGAAAGGTAGACCCCGAGACCAGTGGGGGTGTCCACGGGGTCTTCCCTCTTTCTCTTTCTTGGTCTTTCTTCTGAAGTATTGGTATTAAAACTGTTTGTATAACACTCCCGGGTTGTCTACTGATCTCCATAGATCTTCCCGACTTGGCCTTCATCTGTTTCGAACTACAGGAGTAACTGGTATACCGAGATGGCTGCTTTTATCTTGTTCATGGTGGGCCTGCCCATGATAGCGTTGTAAGGCAACGGGGTATCGACCACCAGGAAGTCGACTGGTAGGCTTATGCCCTTTCCTCTTTCCCCGAGTCTAACTGCTAACTTCACGAATCCGAGGGGGTATACAGATCCTCCCCCGAATCCTATCAACGGCTGGCTGTTCGGGGTTACGTCCTTCTCGGTGTACTTGAGCTTCCGCAAGCATTCTAGAGTGATGATGTCTGCCGATGAGCCACTATCGACCAAGATCCTTTTAACCCTTGAGTTGGCAATTTTCATCTCTATGACAAGGGGGTCGTCATGGGGGGTATGAATGTGCCGGTCAGGTTCCCCAAACGTCATGACGGGACACCCCGCCTTCATCGGCTCGATTTCTAGAACATGCTGCTTCATTGATTGGAGATGTGCTTTGTGGGCTCGACTGGTTAGGCCCCCTGAGGCATGGCCTCCTGCTATTACCCCGACATACCCGTCGGTGTTATCGCTATCATTTTTTCCTTCCTTCTCTTTCCCCTTCTCTTCCCGAGAGTGCTTGATGTATCTGTTCAACTTTCCCTGATCAGCTAGGTGATCCAAGGCCTTCTTCAATTTCCGGCAGTCCTTAGTGGTATGCCCGCATTCCCGGTGGTATTCGCACCACAGCCGCTTCTTTCCTTTGAGGTCCTTATAGGGGGAGGGATGGGTAATACCGACTTGTGTTTCAGATCTAGGTAGATCTCACGTCTATTTCTGTTGAAACGGGGATCATTCCCATTATTTGTAGCTCAAGGGAGGAGTTGTTGGTTTCTCTTGGCGCTCTTGTTGGATTCCCGGTAAGGGACTTCTTCCTTTCTCTTTTTCGATTTCTCTACGACAGGTTTGCAAATGTCCGGGGCTTGAATGAACTTTTGAGCACGACTCATAGCCTCAGTGAATGTAGTGACTTCATTCTCAGCCAAGGACCATCTGAACTTGCCTGGCCAGAGCCCTGACATTAAGGCGGTGAAGGCTACCCCGTCCCGAAGGTCGGAGATTTTCAGGGACTCCTCATTGCATCTCTTGATATAATCAGCTAGGCTCTCGTGCTCTTGCTGCTTAATTGACATTAAGTGGATGCTTGTCTTCTTATGCCAACGCCCGGCAATGAAGTGCTGGTGGAACAATGCTTCTAACACTAAAAAGTTTGTGATTATGCCGGGAGAGAGCCCCGAGAACCAACTGAGTGCTAACCCTTTGAGAGTCGTCGGGAAGTCACGACACCAAGTGGCTTCGCACCCGGTTTGCACACTCATCTGGGCCTTATAGGCCGCCATATGATCATCGGGGTCGCTGTTCCCCGTGTACTGCTCGATCAGGGGAACTTTGACGTTACCCGGGTTAGGAACTTCCATGATCTCCCGACTGAAGAGTGTCATGAAGTTAAGTACTCCTCGGTTAACCAAGACGGGACTCCTGTTTCGGGGGAGTCTCGAGTCTCCTTCGCCTTCAGCCCTAGTCTTCTTGGACCCGAGAGGGGATCCTTCCCGCCCTCTTCGGGGAGTTCGAGATTGGGCATGTTCCTCTTGGTGGGTCTTCTCCTGGTTGGCCCTTCTTTTATTGTTGAGCAGGTTCCGGGCATCCTACTCCATTCGACGCCTACGATTCTCCTCAATGATCCGTCGGGCATCAGAATTTTGTGTCCTATGAGAGTTAGCCTGTCGGAATCTCTCTCCCCCCACTCGTTGCCCGCCCCGGTTTGGGACGTGAGTGTTGGGATCATCCCTAGCCCGAGGCTCTCCCTGGGTCAGTTCTCGGGGTACCCCTTGGTTGAGCTGGGGGATTCCCGCTATGAGTTCCTGCAGGCTGCGTTGCATGTTCGCGTTCAGCTGCTGAGCTATCCTTTCTATGTCAATCATGGTGATGGGGGTGGATCGGGATGGTATTGTTCCCGGGAAACAGTTTGCTCTTCGTTACGAGGGGTAGATCCTTCATCATCGATGGCAAGCGACTCGACCAGCACATTGGGTTGCTGGGACTGAATCGGAGTTGGCTGGGGCGGCAGTGAAGCTCGGGCTGTTTTCCTCCGGGGTGCCATGTTGCTCTCGGTACGTGACTTTGAGGTGTGAACTCCCCACATACGGCGCCAAACTGTTTCTGCCTAGAAACTAGTCAAAGGAGTGATGTGTGTTTAGAGAGACTAAAATCCCGAGTTGAAGGATAATCCCGAGTCTTGTCACTTGAAGCCCTGCAAAACAAGGAAAACTGGCCCGGGGGTGTTCCCGGAAAAGCCCCATCCGACGCTCAAGTCAGTGTTGGGTTAGAGAGAGAAAGTGAGTAATTGTAGAGAGAGATGCTCTGGTTTGGTTAGGTGAGAATTGAATACCTTTATACTAATTGGATCTGCTGCTTTTATAATGTTGGGGATTTTCCAAACATGAAACCCTATTGGGGGAACACCCATGTTGTCAGGAAAGCTGTCTCCCTTTTATGGTAAAGTTATTTTTTGTCTAAGGAGCTGGTGGGCCCCTGGGGAGCCTGTTGAGCTGATCGTTCATATGGGCTTTGCACAATACCCTTACCCTTGGACCAGATCATGGGTCCAAACAACTTGTAATATAATTCTTTTTCGAGTTGTTTCACAAGGTTAACAACATTGCTATTTTGAGTAAATTTTTATACAATAAAAGCATTACATTATTATCAATCACATGGGCCATGTTCATTATTTTTTCTATTTCTCATTGGTTCATATGTTATTTTCATATATTGTACTCCAAATGCTAATTCAAGAAAAGGAGGTAATACGTCATCAGTATTACTAGGGGTGTGCACCGGTCCAGGACCGGACCGAAACCGTCTGGTTCCGGTCCGGTCCGGTTTTGAACTTGTTAGACCGCAATCTATATTTTTAAAAAATTCTTTTTTACTTCCTCCGTAACATAATAACTGCAACAAATGGGTATTATTTGTGAGGTATAAAATATTCATTTGTTGCAGTTATTTTGTTACGGAGGAAATACTTGATTTAACGGTTTTTTAAACAGGTACCCCTGAGGTTTCACAATAATCACTTGGTACCCTCGCGTTTTCAATAATTCACCTGGTGCCCCTGAGGTTTTGAAAAATTCATGACGTGACCCTACCGTCAACTTTCCGTTAACTATGACCCTAAAAAAACTTAATTAACCCCAGCAGCCCCTCTCCTCCACCCCTCCCCCACCCTCCCACCATCCCACCACCCCTGGCCCCCTTCCCTACCCCCCGCAGCCCCTCCCCCCACCCACAACCCCGCACAGCCCTAATGACTAACGGAGGGTGGGGGAGGGGCTGCGGGGCTGCGGGGGGTGGGGGAGGGGGGCTACTGGGGTGGGGGGGGGGGGGGGGTGGGGAGGGGGGGCCGGGGGTGGTGGGAGGGTGGGGGAGTGGGTGGGAGGGTGGTGGGGTTAGGGGTTAGGGAAAGAGATGGGTTAATTAGGGTGTAAAAGTATTAATTAGGTTTAATTATAGTTAATTAGGATTAATTAGTATTAATTAGGTTAGTTAGGGGTTAATTTCGTTGATTTAGCCCTAATGACTAACGGAGTTGACGTCCGTTAGTCATTAAGGGTATTCTGGTGATTTTTCAAAACCTCAGGGGCACCATGTGAATTATTGAAAACGCGAGGGTACCAGGTGAATATTGTGAAACCTCAGGGGTACCTGGTGAAAAAACCGTTGATTTAATGATATTTGTAAATTAGATATATTAAAATTTAATAATTTTAATAATAATAATCCTAAAGGTAAAAAATAGTTGGTTTTTAACTTTCTATCTTTTTAACTTTTTTTAACATATAAACTTTTCTTTTTTACTAAAACAACATAAATTCCGGTCCACCGGTCCGGACCATAAATCCGGAATCGGGATTTTTTCTAGACCGAAATCTTCGGTCCGGTCCGGTCCGGTCCAAATTCTGGTATGGTATGGTCCGGTGCAGATTCCGGTCCGACCCTGATCTTTGCATACCCTTAGGTATTACTACATTCTAAATATCTTTCCTATACGTCCCAAGGAAAATCCTGAATTGGATCATTCCAAATTGATGGGTTTTACATATGTACGAACGTACAACTTTTATTATGTCCTCAAAAAAGAACTAGCAACTTTTTATCATTGATATTATAATTATTTACTATTTAACTTGTTTATTTTTAAAATTGGAACAATTCAACATTTGATATGGTTGGTGTTTTGTCAATATGTTAAGATTCTGTATGGTCCTTTCTGGCTTCTTTCTAGAACTTCTCTTTTCTAAAATATAAGTGAGATTGTATGGTTCAGTGCTTGAAGAAGGGGGGTTATGGTCTTTTTCTTTAGGACTTTCTTCAAGGGATTCACGAAGGCGCTCAAGGTACTGTTTTTGTAGATTAGGATTGTTAATATCCTGGATAACATCTAAGATGAGGCTTTGTTCTTTGGTGAGAACGTTTAGGGTATATTCCTCATCTTCAGCTGAAGATGAGGAATCTATTTCATCAACATGAGGGCCAACTCTCAGCAGAATTATAAGATTCAGTTTCCTCATCAGAAGACTCTATTAGAAGAGCTGAAATTCTTCCTAGAGTCTCATCATCTAGGTCAAGGTTTTGGATCTTATTAGACACCCTACAATATCTAGCCGTATGACCCTTTTTTACCACATTTGAAACAAGTTATGTTTTTAAAGTCAGGTTTTGTGGTGGTATGTTGGTGTTTTTTTATGGGTCTTCCATTTCCGTTGCTCAAAAGGTTTTCTATGGAAGACTTTCTCAACCTTCTTATAGAATCTTCGGGCTTTATAGGGTTTTTGGTAAGGGGTCAGTTTACTACAGCTCCCTTTACAAGTGTTTGTTTGAGGGGAGAAGTTAGCAAATTATTGGCAAAAGGAACCTAGCTGCTTTTTAGTTTCTTTTAACTCCCTCTTTAAGTGTTTTTGAATCTTCAAATCTTGACATATTTGAAGGCCTTGTTTAGAGGTTAGACTTACTAACTCACCGTAGGTTAGCCTATCGTAAGGGATAATATATTCTCCAAAATCCTCACGGATTCTATTTTTGACCTTTTCTCCTAAGATGGTTGGAAGACCTGCTAGGAATTTTTCTTTCCAAAAGGGTTGGTTAGAATCTTCTCTAAGCATCACCCTAGTTAGGAAAGTATTTTTATACCACTGGAAATCACTAAGTTTTTTGCATCTAAGATTAGACAAAAGATCTGCGTTTTTGTCTCTTAGATGGGAGGAATCTCCAATGAAATATAGTAATAAGGTAAAAATTAGGGTCGAGACATAATCTTGGATTGGTTCTCCATTCTGGTTAAGAATGGGAACCCCATCTTCTGTTGTCTGGATCGCATTTAAGATATCCAATTGATGTTGTTTGGTGAGATAGAAATCCCACCACCCTTTTAGCTGGCCAGAGAAGCCTGCAATTAAGAGTTCTACAACTGTTCTATCTGACGTACCAGATTGGGTTTTTTTTTTGGCAATTCAAAGTTTTTATTGAAAACCAAAAAAAAAGGTACAACCTATAAAGGGAAAACCAAAAAGAGCCTAACTTCCCCTACCTTCTAGGAATGGCTTGGAAGAAAGGCCCCTAAGGCCACCCCCAACAACAAACCCTGGACAGGCCTAGGAAGAACACACAGAAAGCACACCACACCAGCAAACAGAAACAGAAGCAACAGATGTTTTACATCCTGATTACATCTGCAAGCAACAGTAAAAATAATATGTCTAACAACCTGCTGAGGACTAAGCAATTGATCTTCAAAAATCTTCTTGTTTCTCTGCATCCAGATATGGTAGATGCTTTCAACAAAGAACATATTAAGCAACTGATGGTTCCTCTTTCCTCCCCTACTATATTTAGTAACAGTAGGGATGATTGCAGAAAGATTAGTAATAATAGGGACACCAATTAAATGCAAGCAAGCACTCCAAATCTGCTGACTGTAACTGCAAGTAAAGAAAATATGCTCTTTAGTTTCATCAGCAGCATTGCACAAAATACACCTTTGATCTCCCACAATTCCCCATTGAAAGAGCCTATCTTTAGTACTGAGCCTTCCTTGAAGCAATAGCCAAGTAATGAAGATAGCTTTAGGATTTGCCCTGCTATTACAAGTGATCCTTCTCCAATTTACCTTAGGACTATCACCCCTCATATACCAATAGACCTTTTTAATGGAAAATTTACCATTAAACACAAACTGACTGTAAGTGACAGAATCAACTAGAGCAGTCCTTGACTCAAAAAATTTCCTCATAGCCCATGATAACCTTCTAGGAACATTGACAATCCAGACATCAGCTTGTTTAATGTAATAAGAATGAAGCCATTTAACCCATAACCGATCTTGCTTTTGAGATAAGGCCCAAAAATGCTTTGCAATTGCAGCCTTATTCCACAAGATAATTTCCTTGAAATTCAAGCCCCCACACACCTTCTTATTACACATATAATCCCAAGAAATAGGTGACTTCCTAGAATTAGTATCCAAACCTTTCCAAAGAAAGCTTCTAAGAATAGTCTGAATCTCTTTAAGCACCTTTTTTGGAAGCAAAAAGATTTGGCACCAGTATGATTGAATGCCTTGCAGAACTGAAGAAATCAGTTGAGTTCTACCAGCACAAGAAAGCTTCTTAGCTGTCCAAGTTTTGACTCTAGCCACCACTTTATTAATAAGTGGCTTGCACTCATTATAAAACAGCTTCTTTGAGTGTAAGGGAACACCCAAATACCTGAATGGAAAGCTTCCAATAGGTATTTGTAAAATATCTTGCAGGCTTTGAACTGCATCTTCTGTGATACCAGCAAAATACACATTGCTTTTGTCAAGATTAGCTTCTAGTCCAGAAGCAGTGGAGAACTTATGAAAAGCTTGCATAATAAGAGTAATTGAACTAGCATCAGCTTTAGAAAACAGCAACAAATCATCAGCAAACATTAAGTGAGTGATACTGAGCTTCTCACATCTGGGATGAAAATTGAAGTCAGGAATAGTCTTCAACTGATCCAAACACCTTGACATGTAAGAAAGGCCATTCAACTGAATCATAGGCCTTTCTTAGATCAATTTTCACCATACACCTAGGGCTAATATTCTTTGTAGAATAGCCTTTAATAAGCTCAGTAGCAAGTAAAATGTTATCAGAAATAGACCTATTAGGAATAAACCCAGCTTGAGCAAGATCAACAATATCACCAATGACCTTCTGAAGCCTCAAAGTGATAATTTTAGCAATTATCTTATAAATGACAGTGCAGCAGGCAATAGGTCTCAAATCCTTAACAGGAGAAGGATTAGGAACTTTAGGCACAAGAGTGACTAAAGTGCAGTTTACCTCATCAGGTAAAATTCCATTATCAAAAAAGTCCCAGATAGCCATGTACATTTGAGGTTTAATAACATGCCAAATTTTCTTAAAAAACAAGCTATTAAAACCATCAATACCAGGTGCCTTGCTATCATCAATTCATTTAAGAGCATAATCAATTTCATCAGTAGTAACAGGAGAAATAAGATCATGACTGGCATCAACACTGACCTGTTTACCAGCTCTCATGATTGTAATATCAACCCCAGGAATACTAGCAGCAGCAGATCCCATAAGGCTTTTATAAAATTGCATCAATTCTAGCTGAATATCCATGGTCTGAGTTAACTTGTTGCCATGAGCATCATAAAGAACATCAATGCTATTTCTAGCAAATCTATCTTTCATTGCATGAAAAAAGAAGTGATTGTTACCATCACCAAGCTGGAGCCACTGAATTTTAGATTTTTGCTTGTAAGCACTTTCTTCAATAGCTAGAAATTTCCTTAATAAAACCATATACTCAGCCTCCTGAGAGTGAATAAACTCATCAGCATAATTACTCTGAAGAGTTGTTTGAATTATGTCAAGTTGCTCTCTGAGTTGAGCAATTCTCTTATCCAAATTTGCAAAATCTCTCTGATGCAGATGCTTCAATTTATCTTTCATTGCTTTAAACCTTCTCCAGACTTGCTTCATCCAAGAGTTAGACCCAAAGCCAAGCCAACAATCATGCACCACTTGAGAAAATTCCTCATGATCTGCCATGTAGTTGAAAAACTTGAAAGGTCTTCCTCCTGAACTAGTAGCAATTGTACATTTCACAAGTAAAGGACTATGATCAGAGAGCCCTGGATTTAAATAATCCACCACCACTCCAGCATACTTGCTCATCCAAAGAGAATTGACAATGCACCTGTCAATTCTGCTAAGAATCCTATTTTCCCCATGGCTCTTATTATTCCAAGAATAAAAATGCCCACAACTCCTTAACTCCAATAAATCACTATTTTGCAAACAGTCAGCAAAATCCTTAATTTCATAGGTAGTAACAGCTCTACCTTGAAATCTATCAGCATAATCAAGCAAAGCATTAAAATCCCCCATAATACACCACTCCCTCTGTGTTAAAGCATCAAGTCTAGTCAGCTCAATCCAAAGACTATTCCTTGTTTCCACAGTATGCAGCCCATAGACAATAGTGACTTGTAATGTGTCCCTTGTCTGTTTATCAGTGAGAGAACCATGAATCCATTGCTCTTGTGTATCTGTGACCTGAAAAGTAACAGCAGCAGTATTCCAAGCCACCCAAATTCTACCTCTATGAGAAGCATTATAATTATCTTCCCAACTCCAACTACCACCTAACTTCCTTCTAACTTTCTCTTTATTGCTACTTTTAACCTTAGTTTCTAATAAGCCAACAAAATTGATCTTATTATGACTTAAAAACTTCCTCACTTCAACTATAGAAGAGGGATTATTCAACCCTCTGACATTCCAAGTACTTAAAATCATGTAGGTGATATATGGAAAGAACTAGTCCCCCCCCTCATCTACTGTGTGAACAATAGTACCTGGTCCCCCATATTGAACTTGTTTATCCTTGTTCCCTTTAGATGGAACAACTGTCCAAACAATGTCACCAACTCTAACTTGTGACTGCTGTTTCTCCACTGTATCTTGCACAGCTTGAACATGAGACCTTTCTGCTTCTTTGCTCTGTAGTGCAGCATCAGAATTGTCTGGTGGAGGTTTAGCAGCAGGAACAGTCTCTTTAGGCACCCATTTTTGTGTGACCTTAGGATCAGTCCTAGTCACAATAGCAGCCTTCTTCCTAGCACAATCATGTCCAGCAGATTGACATTTATGACAAAAGGGAGGAATCCAATTATATTGGACCTTTTGTTCTAAAATGTTACCATTAGAATCTTCAATACATACTACTTTAGGAATTTCCTTAGTCACATCAACTTCAATAAGCACCCTAGCAAATGAGACTCGCATTTGTCTAGTAGTACACTCATCTGCAAATAAAGCAACTCCAACCATGCTACCAATTCTACTTAGTGTTTCAGGACCCCAACAATTAAGTGGTAGATTAGGAAATCTAACCCACAAAGGAACAACTCTCATAATCTCATTATGGAAGCTAAAATTAGGAGTCCAAGCTTTCATAATCATTGGTCTATTATTCAAAGTAAATGGACCAGCATATAGTATTTCATTTATATCCTCCATACTTTCAAACTTAACAAGAAAATAACCATCTTCATGCAAAAATACTTTAGGTTTACTCACATTATTCCATTCAAGAGCAATAAACCTAATAATGGCTCCAATAGAAGGTGTTTGTCCCACAACATATAACACTACAGCATTAGCCCATACATCAGACAACTGTTCAACTTCATGCTTATCAATTTGAGCAATTGACTTACCATCTTTGACACTAGGCGTGACAAATTTCAATGACATTCCCTTGGCAGTCAACCTCTTCTCAGCAGCCAAAGTAGACCACGTTTTTGTAGGGGCAACCTCTCCTTGTGGATTTGGCTCAGCAACAGGCTCAGGTTCTACAAAAACTGCAGTTACCTCAGTGCTAGTCATATCAATGCGAGGCGTTTTATCAACACCACTAGAACTTGCCGCATTCACCTTTTCTACCATTGCTGCTTGTCTTTGAGCTATCCTATTTTGCTCAAAAGCTAGCTGCATAGCAGAAATTGCACTTTGCACCACCGGAGAATCATTTCCAGTAGTAGCTAATGGAGTACCATTACACTCAGCACCAGAAATCCCAACATTTCCCACCAAAGTTCCTTGCTTTGATGCTAAAATTTGTGCTTGGCGAGTTATCGGAGGATTAGGAGTCTGTTATTTTTTCTTTCGACCCATAATAAGCAAGAAATTAGTAGCTTACACCATACATAATCTCAAGCTTGTCAATGGAAGAGAAACCCTAAACCTCAACGACGCTCTCACTGAGTAGGTCCCCTCTCGTTTATATCGTCTTTCCTCACTACCCCACCATCAGTAACCCTTAAGGCTACCAGATTGGGTTTTGTAAGCATTTGAAGCCATTGTCATTTAATTTGTTGTAAGAGGTTTAATATTTGGTGTTCACTCATGCCATCTATATTCCATTCATAGATGGAAGAGGCATTATATTTTGGTTGAACAATTGTGTTAGGCTGACTTCCGACTTGGAATTCACTAGACCTTATAGGAATAATATCAAGAGGTCCAGTATTTTGTGAAGAGAGTTTAGCTACTTCAGGTGTTTTGTCATGGTTGGTGCTAGTCTCGGCATCGGTGTCGTCACTTAAATCTAGGACACTGACAGTATTATTCTGGACTGTTTCTTCCTCAACTATTCTTGAGGTAGAAGGTTCAACCCTGCTAATTTGGTCTTTGAAGTCATGACTTCTTTTTGAGCCTTTTGCGAAATCTGAAATGGTTTAAAAATCGAATTTCGGAGGATCTTTTCCAGAGTAGAGACTAAGCTCGTCTCTGCTTTAAGGTTTTGTTTCTCAATTTTAGAAGGCTGATTTTCAAAAGTGTTAAGGCCAATGTTTGTAAAATTGTTTTGTAGGATAATATTTTTAAGGTTTGTGGTGGCTTCTTCCTGAGATTTCTTGAGAGGAGAAGCCTCTACCTTGTGCTCACCTATGGAGAAGGTAATTTATCGCAAAGGAGGATGGTCAGCTTGAATAGTGACATCTGGAGTCTCCCAGACGGGTGTCATTATGTTGGTGTTGACAGGTTCTATGGAATTAAAAGGGTAATCAATGTCATGATCAAAACTATGGACTTCAAACCAATCAAAAAATAAAATATGGGCTCTTTGCTGTTTTAAAAAATTGTAATAGCTTTCTTGAATCTTTTCCCGAATTTCTAGAAAGTGCTTAAAAAACCACGTATTTGTCGTTTATAATGCATGTTATTCATAGAAGGAAGATGGGAAGATCGTCCTAGGCTTTCAACAGAGAAATGGTTTGAATACCTGGAGCTAGTGCTCCTGTTAAAGCTAAGTTTAACACTACTATCAGAGTATTGTATAACTTGTTGTAAGTCGGTATTAGGTGCGCTTCAGGTTCAGCAACTCCCTCGAGGAACCAATCTTCAGGAAGACTGACATCATTCCATTGTATTAGTCTAGGGATTCTTATGTTTGATTTAGAAAGGTCGGTTTGGAGGAGAGTTTCTCCTTTCTTACTATGTTGTATATTTCTAGTATTAAAAGCAGACATCATAGCTTTGTAATGGACTTTATAGATCAAAGCTATTGGTATTGAACCATCGAACATTTTGTAATTATGAGTTTTAATAAAAGTAAGGAGGATAAGATATTCTTATCACTTAATGAGACACTGAAATTTGGATAACAGTCGAAAGAGACTGGACCCATGCATAAACTTGACTCTATAGTTCCTAGTAAAGAATCATTAAAGTCTTTGAATCGTCCATCTCAAAGGGCCACAAGGACTGAGGAATTTAATCTTTCTTTTGTAAGAGGTTTTAAGCCTACTTGAACCAATCCTATATGGATGTATCGATAACCTTTTTCAACATGTTTTTGCTGAAAATAATTTGATAGTATCAATAGGTTTTGTTAAATGGATATCTCGTTCTTGAATTTTGATAACATAGTCTGTTTTAAAAATATTATAACTACTCATTTTATAAATCAGGTCTTTATTAACTTTGGGTATCTCCCAATTGTCAATACTTTGCTCAAGGTTTTCTATAGTAAATGTTTCATTTTTTTACCAACTTATTAGCTTTACTACTACCACGAGAAGAGGATGGAGCTCCTCTGCTCCATATAGAACTTTGACTAGCTTGTATTTATCGTGAAAAGAAAATATCAATCATATATATGAGTTCTTTATTTATTCCTCTCAATATGTTTTCTAAAAAATATCAACTTTAATTTTTATGTTTTTTTACTCATGTGCAATTAAGATGGTTAACAGTCAATAATAGGCATTAATAAACGTGTCAAGTCAAACTGTTTCGATAGAAAGAAGATGTATTAGTAAATTTATGTAGTATAAATTGTGTTTTGAAACTATAAATTGAGGCAAAGTCAAAAACATAATTAGTAATTTCCTTCAAAAATATGGTAATAACATCTATTTTCTTTTCTTTAAGGGGAAATAACATCAATTTTCAATATTTCATATACTATCTTTTTTTTTTTTTTACTAAACTTAAGTTAGACCATAGTTTCTAGCATTGGCATAAAATAATTATAAGTAGTATCAGAAAAATATGTGTTTGTAACTGAATAACATCTTTAGGTTGTATTAATTTTCACCTAGACTGAACTTATTAGATCTGATTGAGACTGATCAGCTTTATTTTCACCTTTTGTTTACACTTGATTGGACCTAATCAGACTTGGTCAACCCTGAAAATTATTTTTTAAAAGTGAAGAGAACGCAACTCTTAAGAGTATGTTTTATTCACCTTAATTTTGCTTAACTTGTCGTATTTTTTCTGAATTTCTTGTAAACATTTAAAAAAAAAAGTAAAATTAGGAGAAGAGAACAAATCCAGCTAAAGATTTGCCATTTAGAGTTTTTATACTTTTTGTTGTCTCAAATTCTAGGGTTTAAAGAAAAGCCAAACAAAGGAACAGAATGGCGGAGAGGGAAGCATGATAGTATACAAATGAGCTTTTTACCCTAATTTTACCAAAATAAAGTGTAATAGCAATGAGCTGTTTACCCTAATGAAGGAAGAGAAAATAAACCAAAAGAATGGACCCCCCACCAAGAAGAAGACGCATTGACAAAGGAAAAGAGGCAAGAAAAACACAAAGGCTGCCAAAAGCATCCAAAATGTTAATAAAAATAGAAATAAGAAATCCAAATTCCAAATAATATAAGGAAAAAAATAAAAAAGAAAATATTCAGAATCCTTCATCTCTCATCCCACCCACTGTCCAGTGTCCACTGAAGCCTTTTTCTCGTCTTGTCAACATCCATGTCCTCACCTCTTTCTGACCCTCCACTCCCTCTTCTTCTCTATCTCTCATTTTTCTCTCTCCTCCCATTACAGGACAAAAGAATCTTACCCTTACCCCCTTCTGCTTAGAAATTACCACTACTCATCTGCACACGTTAAATAGCCCAAATAAACGGAACGGAATCGAGAGACCTTTCTTTTTCTCTGTTGCAGATGTTTCAGATTCAGACCCCATACATTATAGGACCATTTGCAGTTTGGATTATCATCGTTAACTTGGGTCAGTGGATGTATAGAATAGTTAACATTATTTTTTTACTCATTATTTTGTGAGTTTTAAAGTAAGATCCTCTTCTCTTGGGCAGAACGGTATTAAATTAACTAAAGTGAAATAAACTGAACTAAATTAAAACTAAAATGAAGCTGTGAGAATTGACAAACTAAACTAAATTAAAACGGTAAGAGTAAACAAGTTTAACTAAATTGAACTAAAACGGAAAGAGTAAACAAGTTGAAATTGAACTGAAACTGTAAGAGTAAACAAGCTGAAATGAAGTGAAACTGGAAAAGTAAACAAGTTCAACTGAATTGAACTGAAACTATAAAAATAATCAAGCTGAACTGAACTGAAATGAGCTGAATTCAAACTATGCTCAGAAAATCCTCAAATGAGTCCCATAAAGTTTGATCCCAAGACCTCAAGGATATGAGATGGGAAGCGATGTCACTGTTCCACCACCTCAACCTCATGTCATGTCATGTTGATATTACTGAATGCACTGTAAACGTTGTCCATGCATAGAAACGGAACAGGGTAGGAGGGGACAGTAAAACGGTATTGAATGAGTAGACTAGGGGGAAAATGATATTCAGTGAATAAGCAAGTGTGTGAGTGGTCTGGGCAAGAATTTGTAGGAGAGAGAAAATAGAGGAACGGTTTCCTGGCAGCTGACAGCTGCGGGTACGGGGGCACAGAAGGCTCACATGATATCTCACCTCATTTTAGGGACACCACCCATTCATTACGTCATTTCTATACCTAATAAATCAAGCTTCTTTTGTAGTATACTCCTCAACAATATTACCCTCTCTTGCGGTCTTTTATTGTTTGCTTCATTTTTTCTGGACTTCTTTTTAAGCGTTGCTTAGAGTAAAGATGTAATTTCGTCTTTTTGTATATGGGACAAGAAAAAAGAAGAAGAATAAACTATAGGGATTATAATACTTCATCCGCTTTCTTTTAATTGAAATAAACAACTTGCACAAAAATAAGAGACAATTCCCGTGTGATTCTGTGAATTGTAAGAGAGATGGTAGTAAAAATAAGAGTATAAAGTCAAATTACACAAAAATGTTATAAAAAATAGAAAGTGTTGCAATTAAATGAGAGCGGAAAAAGTACATAAGAAGACGATAACACGATCTCTTAGGGACAAATTAATAGGAGAGTGGAACAATCTTTTAGGGATGGAGGGACCGAGGGAGTATTAGTTTTCAATTAGGTCATTTACGATTCTGACAAATTAAAAAAGATTTTGCTATGGGGTAAAGATTGCACAAATTTTATTTTTTTACTTTATCAAGAATTGTATTAAGTGAGTAGGTAGTTTTATATTGTAGTGTATGAAATACAGATCACCTACATAGGAAGTTGGGAAATGAGCAGCAGGTGATAGCCTAGTGGTGTTGGCATCACCTCCGATCCCAGAGATCCTGGGATCGAGTCTCACCCCTTGCAAGGAGGGATCCCCAATTTGTCCCCTTCCTTGCAAGGGATTTCATCTTACCTTTAAAAAAAAAAAAAAAAAAAAAAAAACATAGGAAGTTGGGAAATAAATAGGTTAGGGATAAACAAAATAAAACTGGCGCAATCTCATAGGGAAGGATGGAGTAGAATTCATTCATCATACACCCGGGTGTACCATGTGCATGGTACACCCAAGACTAATTTTTGCTCATTTTAAACTCTCATTTTTGGTACATTTTGCTCATTTGGATGATTTCAAATGAGCAATGCGCAAAAAAGTTGCATTGGGTGTACCATGCTAACTCATAGGGGTGTAAATGAGACGAGACAACTCGCGAGATACTTTAGATCGACTCGGTCAAATCTCGACTCGAGTGAGCTCAACTCGAGATGTTGGTGAGTCTAGTTGATCGCGCAACTCGATACTCGACTCGATAACTTGTGAGAAGTTCGAATACCCAATTATCAATAGCAAAATAGCTAAATTCAACATTTTTCTACCTTAATAGTTGCTTTTAACATGAGACACTTGCAAGCTACTCGAAATCTACTCGGTCAAAGCTCGACTCGGTCAAAGCTCGACTCGGTCAAAACTCGGTCATCGAGTGAGCTCGACTCAACTCAAACTCGACTTGAAATGCTAACAAGTCGAGTCGAGCTAGCTCAAACTCGAACTCGGCTCGCATCATTGACACCCCTATGATGCTCACAGTACACCTTGATGTATAATAAAATTTGTAGGAGGGAGTACGATTTAGAAGCTGATTGGGTACATTTTCTTCGACTTATTTTTCCTAAATTTATATAAACTTATTAAAATTTACTAAAAGTTTTTGAAACCAAATAAATTATTTCCCTTAATTTACAAGGTCGAGAATTTCTTGAAACTTATTTGAATTTATCGGAACTTATCAAGACTTATTAGATCAAAAACTTATTTAAATTAATGTGAAATAAATACACCGTCAGTGTAACTCAATTTTAATTCATTTTGTTTATGTAACGTATATAGTGATGCTTAAATTTTTTAATAAGCTGTTAAGCTGAAGATGTATCAATATTGTTACTCGTGTTCTTCATTCTAATTATGTACTTACACGAAAATGTATAAAACTGAAACATAAGTTGTTAAATTAATGGATGTAAATATATATTAATCTTGTACTAACTTTTATGTTCATTTTGCAACCTTGTATCGTTGCGAAATCATACCAACCTTGTTCAACTAATCCAAAGTGTTAGAAAGTTGTCAATTATAGGATTTGTGAGGAATTCAGGAAGTTGGTTTCTAGTGGACTGTAGCATTTGAACATGAAGGAAGCAAATAAGGGTCTGTACTCAATTACTCATACATTGTCAACCTTGAACCAAGGTAAAAAATTATGAGTTTGAAAGATAACTTTAAGATACACTCACAGCAAATAGCTTTCTATGTGTTCATGGTCTTTCACACAATCGTTTAAATAGTGTGAAGGAAACATTTAAGGCCATGAGAAACACAAATTTTGATATAAAGTTGAATTTTTTTTTTGACAACGTGGAAAACGTACACAAACGAAAAAACAACAAAATAAGAAAACCACTCAGTGGTACACAAAGGGGAAGCTATAGTCTCGAAATGATTTCGCGAGATCGTGAGCGGGAGCAACTTCTAGCCGACTAACCTTCAGGATTTTACACCATTGAAAAGTAGCTGCTAGTCGTTTAATATCTTGAATGGTGTGGTCGACATGCATATCTCTAGCTATAGGCGATCCCAAGAGTCTAACAAGATTCTCTGAGTCAGTATAAACCAAGAAACAAGAGAACGGGGTAGTTCTGGAAGAGCAAGCAAACAAGCCTTGGCTTCAACTATCCTGAAGAGCCGAAGACGCTCTTAATCCTTGACTCTGGCCCACGGAAGAATTAAAAGGCAAAAAATTAGCGACCCAAGCGGCTACAACCAGGTGAGAATGTTTACTCCAAACCCCATCCACACGAAGGATCATATCAGGTGACGCCTGTGAAACATTACCAAAAAGGGTAGAGATAAACCCCGGAGGAGGACCATTTCGTAGGATATTTTCTTGTTGCTTTTGCTCTTCCTGAGAAAAAAATAAAGTGTTGCTGATGCCCTTCCTCAAAATTGCGCTTGAGGGCCTCCAGAGTAGCACGTGATTGTTTGAAAACCTGATCATTTCCAATTCTCCAAATAGCCCATAGGATGCCCAACAAACACTGGCAGTTGATTACCATTCAGACCCTCCTGTTTTCTATGGTGTAAGATTTGTTGAACCAACCAAACCTTAAAAGGAAGCATCTAGGTCGAGCCATATTGGAGTCTAAATTTCCCATTTGCCGGACTTCCAAAGCGAGGGGACACCTGTTCGAAGAGGTCTTGGCAATCCTCGGCCTTTTCTAGACAAATAGGGCAACTATCATTGATTCCAATTATAACACCCCTGAATTTCGAGTTACTATCTAAACTAAATAATATTAAAATTCTACAGAAAAATCGGCAGAGCTCCGTCTGAAATATGGACTGCCTAAAATTTAATTTAGGACTCGCGTCCAATTATAAACTTCTTTCATCAAACCAGCAATCCAAATTCTCAATAATCCTCATCCAGCTCAAAAGCCAATACCTCCATGCATAATTACCCGAAATTCCAAAAGTGTTATTCCACGGTTATTGCGAGAATAACCGTTAAGGATGAGCTACAAGTACTGAATCCAAGTCAAAGCAAAACTTAACTAAACTATTACACCAATACCCCTCCTACATAGATTAGCAGATGTTGCAAGACTGTTGTGCCATAGTTTCCAAAGAAAGAGTTTCCATTTAGGCATGATGTTCAAGCTCCAAAGAGTGCGAAAGAATTGCCCCATCTCTGAGCTCGGCATGCTACAAATTTCTTTTTGCTGATTTTGTATAATAAGAGAGTAACCTGGTTTAGTAGTATAATCTCCAGAAGTCGTGAAAGGCCAATAGCGGGTATCAGTAGTAGCAGGATGAATCAGAAGCTCTAGTGTAGCGATCATGCGAACACTAGTAGGCACAAAATACCTATAAAGCTGAAAATAATGGAGAGGTATTGACTCTTTATCTAAATTCAAACACAAAATTTTGATGAGTTCAGGTAAAAGATGATTGAACACAAAGATGGTGGTAATGAAATTAAGAAGCTCTTAGCATGTTCTTTGCCTCTTTGCTATGTCTACATTCCTTGCTCCAATTTTTTTTAGGTCTTTGAAGTTCAACATCATCAAAATGAAGCATAAGCATCCACTAGTAGGAATTATTGAGTATATATAACATTTGTTAACACAATTCAAAACGATAATAAGTACGAAATCTTACAAAATCATATACTACAAAATCTAATTGTTTTGGTGATTCACATTAAGTCATTCATGATAAAATTCATATTCTACAGTCGGGTGTACCATATAGATTTTGCACTCATAACTTGAAAATCATGTGAGAATTGAATGTTGAATGAAACGTGTGTTCAGGATAAAACATAATTAATAAAAAAAAAGCTCATGAAATAATCTAAGAAATTGCAAGAAGTTATAATGATTGAATGTAGTTGAGGAATAACACAAACTTAGTCATAATTGAACTAATTCATCCAAGCACTCAAACTTCTAGGCTCTCAATGATAAATTCTCTTGAGAAAACCTATAATAAAAAGGTTTATGTAGGCCAGTACGTTTCTATCAACAACTCAAAAAAGTATAGATTCGTTAGCGAAACATGGTCTAAACTAAGGTCACGAGTGAACAATAAAAAGAAGTTCGTGTAAACAATATATACCGCAACATTAGAGGTTGAGTATGATCATTTGCTCAAATGTGCAAAATTTGGCATGATTAAGCCACATATTGAAATCAATACTTCTGATTGGATCCCCTATATGATTGAGCTTTGCCAAGCACGAGCATACACAATTACTTGGCTCATTCTTCATCTTCTCATAAGCCTATTATGTGCATATAATTTTGTTTGTGGAATGCTCAAATATATATATATATATATATATATATATATATATATATATATATATATATATATATATATATATATATATATATATATATAGGAATGAGATCTCGTGAAAACCATCTTTAGGCTGAAAACTGAAAACAATGAATCTCAGCCGTTGATATTTCATCGCACGGATATAAATCAATTAATGTAATCTGGTCGTTCATTCTTCATCGTGCGGTGAATATGAAACCTCTTTTTTATACCAAAAACTTTCTCTCTCCTCTCTCCTTCGTTTATCTTCAGAAACGCAAAAACTTTCTCTCTCTCCTCTCAAAGCTCAATCTTCTTCTGTTTTTGTGACTTTTTTCATCTTCTTCCATTGTTTTTTGGTTTTAGATTTAGTTTATTTTCGCTTACAATTTTTTTTTGAGTTTTAATTCTTATAATCTCTAGATCTAGATCTCGTTGTTCGAAATTTTATTGTGAACTTTTTGTTAGATCTAGAAGAGAAAATATTGTATATTCACATGATTTTTTGCAAGATTTACTGAATTTTCGTTTTTTTTTTTGAAGAAGCTATTTTTCAGTTCGTTTTTTTGTTCTTTAGATGAATGAGGAAGAAAATGTGCAGAAAAAACTACCTGCGAGGAAATAGAATGTTGATGAAGCTGCTACAGTTATAGATGCTTCTGAATTTGAACGTAAGTTGTTAAATCTGTCGTAAAATGTTGTTAAATGTGATTTTCGTTTTTCGAATGTGGTTGTTCGTTCTCTGTCATGACTTTATTATAATGTTTTTCAGTCCGCAGTTATTCGTCGTGTGTTTTTAATACATAAAAATTGATTTTATTTTGTTAGATTTTTAATTTTCACAAATTGATGAATGTTAGGGTTTATACTTTTGCTTGCTAGTGTTTGCTTGTGTGTTTATATTTTTTGTTTAGTATTGTTGATTCTGTTTTGTTGCTTGAATGTCATGTTACGTTTAAGTTTTCTTGTATATATCTTAGTCCTTTTTGTTGGCTTGGTGCAATGGCTTCCCTAGCTCACTAATTTCCTATATTGTCTACTTTTGTTGTATATTAATCATGTATGTGTTCAATATGTTTTTAGTCTGGAATTTTTTGTCTAAAAGTTTTCAATTAGTGTTGCTCGATTTGTGTTTCAGTGATTTGCACTTCCTCACTTACACTTGTGCACTTATTTGTTTCCTATTGTGTTGGATTAATCTTCTATATTATTAGTAGTTGTTCATCTTCTATAATTAGATACCCCTGTCATTCTTTTAGTTATCCTTATGTGTTGAATGCTTGCTCTTTTTGTTACATGTTCTTGTTTTTAATGAGTTGCACTTCCTCACTTATTTGTTACACTTGTGAGCTTATGTATTTCCCTTTTGTGTTGGATTAATTTTTTATCATTACTACTTGGTCATCTTCTATAATTAGTTACCCCTGTCATCTTTTTAGTTATCCGTATGTCATGAATGGTTGCTCTTTTTGTTACATATTCTTGTTTTTTGATGAGTTTCACTTCCTCACTTACTTGTTACACTTGTGCGCTTATTTATTTCCCTTTTGTGTTAGATTAACTTTTTGGTGATATAAGGTGTTTATATGCATACAACAAGAACTCCAATTCTAATCTTTTTGGGATTGTTGGTTATTAGATGTCTTTGTTTTGAGGCATAGAGGAAAAGTTCTTTGCATTTGATTTCCTATATTCACTAGATTAAAACTCGTAATGTCTTATGGTTTTGTCTTTGCCATTCAGTTTTAGCTTATAGATTTGCGTGATTCGAATTGTTATTTTACTCCAAATTCACTTAGGTCTAATGGCGGGTTGGCGGTAAGTTTAAGACACTAGGGAGGAATTCGAGCTGCTTTCTTAAGGCTATCTTATTGTTCTTTCTTTGTTGAGGAGGAGAAGGTGAATCAAGAGAAGGCATGAAGTATCCCCATGCTCGAAATTTTGGAAATTAATCTTGTATTGTTTGTACTTTGTTTAAGTTTTTAAGAAACTTCGGCATTAGTTTGTTTTGGCTTTTTTATTGAATCCCAAGGGTTAGTCTTGGGCTTTCAAATTTTACTGTAGGAATTTTGCTTGCAAAATGCAATTGTAATTAACTAATTATTCCCCTTGTCTCTGATGTGGAAGAAAAATGGCTTTTGAAAACAAATTTTTGGACATTGTATCACAAACTTAGGCGAGTTTATATTGAGAATCTGAGACTCAGATGAATGCAACATCATCATAAAGGAAATAAGATGCTTGATTTGGAGAAGGGAAGTGAAAAAAAATTGAAGCTTATGAGCTTATAAATTACCTCTATTTCGTTAATAGTTTACCTTTATGGGCTTATAAGTTACCCCTATTTCGTTAATAGTTTACCTTTATGGGCTTATAAGCTACCCCTATTTCCTTAACAGTTTACTTTTGTATTTTAATTACTGGTTAAGTTTGAATAACCATGAGGTGCTCATGTTATCTAATTAGCTATCCGTATCAGTCTATAATATATGGGCAACTTTCAGCTTCAGCTTCATAGAGAGAAAACGCTCCCTAGCTTTCCCTCGCCATGGCGGGAAAGAAAGGGGGCCAGAAACGTGGAATCTCGTCGGATCTAGAAAGAGATTCACCGGTGCAAGCGTTAAATAAACCGAGGGGCCCGTCATCTGATTCGCAAGCTAAGAAAACTCGTTCGATTGAAGAAGTCATGGGAATGGAAGCATTGGAGTTTGGTAACTTTGAGGTGGGGGAAATTTTGACTCCACAACAATCAATTCTCCAGCTACGTCAACAGTCTGAGTTGAATAGTTCTTTCTCAGAATGGATGACTTCAATTCATCAACCAGAGAGGCAATCGGCAAGGATTGATTCAGGTAATTCCAACCCGATTCTAATATTGCAGCAGTTTAATGAGGTTGCTGAGAATGTGAATGAAAATATGGTAGAACCGATTAATAATAAGATTCAAATTGACCTAGATGACATTAAGGAGGGGGTTGATTATTGGAATTCTGCGATTATATGCTATGTTTTAGGTGCTAACCCTCCTAGTATGGTGATGGAAGGTTTTGTTCGAAGGATTTGGAGAAATTTGGGTGTAGATAAAGTAGCAATGGTGGAAAAAGGAATTTTTGTAGTGAGGTTTAGAAGTATAGAGAATAGAGATAAGGTGGTGGCAGGAGGATATCATTTCTTTGATGGAAAGCCGGTCATGGTGAAGGCTTGGTCTCAGGACATTGATTTTAAAAGGGATGAAGTGAGGAAGCTGCCAATATGGGTTCAGTTAAACCTTGATTTTAAGTATTGGGGCCAAGGATGTTTAACTAAAATTGTTAGTAATGTAGGGAGATTTTTGAAGGTTGATAATGCTACGCTGAAACGAGAGAAGCTTCAGTATGCGAGAGTGTTAGTGGAGGTGGAAGTGTCTCAGAAATTCCCTGATGCGATCTGGTTTGAGAATGAAAAAGGGATTGATACGGATTTCCAAGTACAATATGATTGGAAACCATCATTTTGTACTACTTGTCAGGTCTTTGGGCATGAAATACAACATTGTAGGAAGTCAAGACATCATACTTGGGTGCCTAGGAATGTTCATAATAGGAATGCAGAAGGTGTGGGAGTGGAACCTGTACATATTCTTGAGGCTCAAAACAATGTTCAAGTGGATGCAGAGGGTTTTCAAGCGGCACACAAGAGGGTGAGAAGGGCATCGAAGCCCAATTACTCGAACATCCACAAGAAACTCGTTCAATGTTCTTCTTTGTAGACACGGGGGAAAATGAAGGAGATCAAGGGGAACACGTTGGTGAACGAGGAATGATGGAGGGAGGGATCTCTCCCCTCCCAATGGATAAAATTTGTTCATGGAATGTCCGGGGACTTAATAGTCCTAGGAAACAGAAAATGGTGAGAGACTTTCTTCACCAACATTCTGTGGGACTAGTAGGTCTGCTGGAAACCAAGGTGAAGCTTGCAGCTATGGGCAAGCTTTTAGGGTAATGTTTAATACATGGTGTTTTACTTCAAACTCTTCATTTCATAAAGGTGGTAGAGTGATTATGGCTTGGAATCTGAAGTGTTTGATATTGATATAAGAGGGGGTGCTAGTCAGTGGCTTCACTGCATAGTGACTCCTAAAAATGGTAATTCTAGTTTTGATTGTACCTTTGTATACGCATTTAATGACAGAAATGAGTTTTAGATATTTGGGAGTGCCCATTTATTCTAAAAGAATTTCAGCTGCTCAATGTGAAAGTCTTGTTGAGAAGATGACTAGTAAGATAAGAATTTGGAGTTCTAGGAATATATCTTATACAGGGAGAGTTCAGTTGATTAACTCTGTCCTTATGAGCATACATGTTTACTGGGCCCAGATTTTTATTTTGCCTAGTAGTGTTATTCATGATATTGAGCAAGTTTGCAGAGCTTTCCTATGGTCTGGTAACTACTTCTCTTCCAAGGGTGGTTATGTGGCATGGAAGGAGTTATGTAGCAGCAAAAGTAGAGGGGGCCTGGGTTTTAGAGATGTTAAAAAGTGGAATTTGGCCAGCTTGGGCAAATATGTGTGGAATATAGCCACCAAGAAAGACATTGTCTGGGTGACATGGATTCACGCAGTTTATATTAAGGAGGGAGATTGGTGGGACTATACACCATGTAGTGGTAGCAGTTGGTATTGGAGAACCATTTGTAAAGTGAAGGAACAATTAAAGGAGATATACAGTAGGCAGGACATCATGAATATGCAGCACTATTCAATACAAAACACATATCAGCAGCTAGTTGATCCCAAGGAAATGGTTAATTGGGATAACTACGTATGGAATAGATTGAGTGTGGCTAAGCACAAGTTTATTAATTGGTTGACTATGAGGGGAAGGCTTCATACTGCAGCACGTATTGCAAAGTATAATAGTTCTGCTCCTCAGGAATGCTGGTTATGTGGTTGGGGCACTGAAGACCAAACTCATCTACTGTTTAGTTGTTGCTACAGTAGGTAGATTTTGTCTCACATTAAGAGTTGGATGGATATAAGCTCTCCTCAAGTTGAAATTAATAGCCTGATCAGTTGGATAAATACTTGTGGAAGAACAAAATTTCAGAGAGCAGCTTGGAATGCTGCAATTGCTGGAGTGGTGTATGGTATTTGGCAAGCTCGAAATGAAAGCAAATGGAACATGAAAGTTCCTACAGTTCAGCACATGGTCCAGGGGATCAAGGAGAATGTTAGAAGAAGAATTTTTCTAGTTCTTCCTAGGAAAATCTCAAGAGCGGATAGAAACTGGTTCTACACTCTATAGGTGGTGTTTTGTATAGTTAATTGTTTTTGTGCATTTTCCAGAGGGAGGGGTCCAACCTAGTTGGTTTGTTCCCTTTTGATTTTGTGTTTAGGTTGTAAAGGTTTTTTGGTGGAAATATATCTTTTAATTACTTAGCAAAAAAAAAAAACTTTCAGCTTCATATGGGTAACTAATAATGATATATGGGTAACTATTTAAAGAAATCTCTATTTTGTGGACCTTGGCTGTTGAAACTTATTTTTGGACGTTGTATCACAAACTTAGGCGAGTACTTATTAAAGTTGTCTATTAGGGTGCAAAGTGATGCTTTATTTTAGGAAGTAGAATAGTTGTTGTAGTTTTTGTAAAAAAATAAAAAAAATTGTGACAGTTCTTATGGTTGGAGGGAGCATTGAATGAATTAAGTTTGAATAACCATGAGTTGCTCATGTAATCTAATTAGTTATCCTTACCAGTCTATAATATATGGGTAACTTTTAGCTTCATATGGATGACTAATGATGATTAATGGGTAACTATTTAAAGAAATCTCTATTTTGTGGACCTTAATAATGTTACATAATTTAATATTAACTTTTCATCTCAATTTTTGTTGCCAATACTTCTAAATAGTTCACTTTTGACTAAAAAATTGGAACATTTTGACAAAATAAAACTAACTCAATTTGTAACTTTTAGCCAGAGAAGAGTAACTAAAACAGAAGTTAGGAGTAACTTTCACACAAGTATCGTAACTTTTGACAAATGTAAAACTACTTTGTAAGATCAATCTCATAATTTGGAACATGGACCTCCTAATACTAAATTTTGAGAGAGCCATAGACCTATTTTTTGTGGACCTTGAAAGAGTAACTAAAATTTTAGGGGTAACTTTCCAGCTTCATATGGGTAACTAATATTACATAATGGGAAACTTTTGATGGTAAAGTGTAACATAGCAACGAAATGAAAACTAAATCAACTAGTATGTTCTAGAGAAATGAGAGTAACAACAACTCGCCTTTGTATCATCTTGACCTACAACAAGAGATCTAAAGTTTCGGTCTTCTCATACGAAAAAACAATTACATCAATAGCTTTCTTGCTTGTCGTACCAAGAATGTCCAAATGCTTGCACAAAAGACTCAACAACGGAAGGTGACCTCCTCCTCTCACCGCCAATCCATCGGATGGTGGATTTGACTTTTGATATGATATGTCAACTTGTGAACCTTTATCTGATAATGAAACAGAGAGACGTGGTACTTGCTCTGTTAATGAATCCATTGGAATCACATCTACTTAGCCAAGCATTCAACATAGGCCAGCATAGGAAAAAACATATTATCATCAGCAAGATATTACAAGGTTTTATAAAAAGGACCAATAAGCTAAGTATTTAGTTCCTTACCTAATGTGATCAACTTTTCTATGGATGTGACAATCCTGCCTGGTCTTTCATTGCAAGAACTCTTCAGCAAAGCAAGCAAGGAATTCATAGAATGCTTCCAGTACCGAACCACCACTTCCACTGAAGATTTTCCCTAATCTAACAGATCATGGAGCCAACTGAAGCCAGATAAGCCATTCATCTTCTCCAAAGCTTTCTTTAGCTCAATGTAGTTCATAGTTCTTGTCATCACCACTTATCACCAAATGTATAACATGTTGTAATATATAATAAGATCATTAAGATATGAAACCTTCCAATCACAAGATTAATATAATATGAAACCTACCAATCATGCTATTAAGTTTAATATCTCTAATCTTTTTGAGAAAACATTTTCCATACCTTACTTCATGTGATATGATACTAACTCCTCATAAAACACTCATAAATATATAGAGTTTCCTGTACACGAGAATCATCATCAGCGAACTCGGAGCTTTACAACATAAGATTATTAACGGCATATACTCAGTTGCACATTTATTCTTATTAGTTACCCATATCAAGCTGAAAGTTACCTAAAAATATAAGTTCCCCAAATTACATAACTAAAAAGGTGAGCAATTTGCATGCTGATATATTTCATAACCAGAAACAATGAACATGTATTCCTATACTAGGAGATGAAATCTAACTAAAGTTATCTTTACAATTTGATTAAACCAAAACTCAATAGCTTAGCTATATCTAACATACAAATTCATGAATTCAATAAATTAATCAAACTATAACTTATAGCATTTAGAATCACATCACATCACATATAAACTATAAACATAACAAAAAATGATAACAAAAACCAAAAATCACTACTTTGAAGCACTCGAACCAAATCACAAGCAGTACGAAGTTTCTCGAAAAATCGAAATTCTACGCTTGATTCGAAGTTATAGGAAATCGAACTACTCAAATTAATCCACAAAACGCAAAAAATAATCCACGAAAAGCAAAAACTAATCCACGAAAGTTAATAATTGGATGAAAATAATCGAACACCAGTACAAACCGAAAATACCTTTTCTCCGTCTTAGTCTGGATATTGCTTCAGATCTTCAACAATCTTCAATCAATTATAGATTTCGAAATCAAGAGCAATCGAAAAATTAGGGATTTCGATAGCTAGGGATTTCGAAAACTAAAATTGAAGCTAGCAAGTTAAATTAGGGATTCTGAATCATAAATTAGGGTTGTGCAGATAGATATTTCACGAGTGTTGGAGATTTTCAGATTTTCTAGAGAGAGAGAAAAGCGTCTTCTTTTTGTTTTTGAGTGGGAGAAGTGTGTTCTTAGTTCAGCATGTTTAGGAATGTTATGCAGAAGAGTGTTTTTGGGAAAAAAGAAGAAATACAACAGGTTCGTGCCATCCAACGGCGAGATTTTAGTTCGTGCCATCCAACGGCCCAGATCTTACGTTTTCAGTTTTCAGCTTTGTCTTGGTTTTGGCGGATCCGCCTATATATATATATATATATATATATATATATATATATATATATATATATATATATATATATATATATATATATATATATATATATATATATATATATAATGCTATAACATTACCACTCGACCTAATTAATTAAAATGCTACTAATATATTTCTTACCGAAAAAGGAAAGAGAAAATATGCTACTATATGATGTTAGATTATATACATGTCATTCACAATACAAGTCAAAACAATATATCAATATAATGTTGTGTATTGAACGTGGTTTGTAATGATAGTTTATTCAAGAATTATATCCATACAATTAAGACCATATTACCTTTTCTAACATTTTGTACACTAGGAACACTTTAAGTTTTATGTTACTGAAACTATACATCATATATTAACTAAAGAATTTAACAAGTTCAAACAATTTCAACTCAATTAAAATTAAGTTGGAGCTCATAGATGGATAACATTAAGTATTTGCCAACATTGTCCATATATGAAATGAATTCCTAGACTTTTGTATTGTAATCAATTAAGTATATCCCATAGCTAGACTTTTAGCTTGTAGCTCTCAACGTCCAAACAAATAGGAGTGAAGATGAAGATATAAGCATCAAAAAAGAAGAAAATAAAGTATATCTATATTATACTCATAAACGACAGACATACGTAACCAGTCACCATAAATTCCAACATGTCAAGAACTTATCACATTAAAAATATATGATCTCTTTGCCGATCTAACTTGATGAATAACTTCGATGATGGGCCTCAGTTGTTTCGCAGATAACTTTCCTCCTAAATTTTGTTACAGGATTTTTACTATGTTTTGGGACCAAATTGTTTGAGCCTATGTTGTCCTTTGCTCAGAATGTTCCTTTGCTGCCTTTGAATCTATGTAGTATATATATCTCCATACATATTCATGCACTTAAAATTTGTCTTTTCCTGTATTTCTATATACGTGATGGTCATATTTGGTTCTATATGGCTTACATCCATATTTTATATTTTAGCCATTGAAGATGCATGTTGTACTGTCAAATTATTATACAACGTGACAGTCTAACCCTCATTAATATATTTTGTAGGAGATATACCAATATTCATGGAAGCTTCAACTCTTCTTTAACCACATGCATTCACTCTTAATAAGGTTCATAACTGTTCTCTTCAGATTGTAAGTTTATAAAACACTTTAATTAGATACATTATGGTAATTGATGAGTGCCTCCGTAAAGGGTAATTGAAACACTTCATCTAGGAGCATCTTTAACAATAAGCTGGGTTTTGATGTCGAGTATATGAGTATATTATAATTTCCTCTACGGACTAAAGGACAATTTTATTATTTTCATAATTTCATGGTGAGGTTAAAAAACACAATTTTATTTAGACCATACTTACTTTTAAAGAGTTTTCGCTTTGATTTTGATATTGACTTTAATTTTTAAATTAATCTACAAATTTATTCATTAAGATTTAAAGTATAAATCCAATAATAAATAAATAAAAACGGATTTTTCACCAGGTACCCCTGAAGTTTCTTAATATTCACCTGGTACCCTCGCGTTTTCCAATAATCACCAGGTAACCCTGAGGTTTGGTAAAAATTCCTGAAATGCCACTTAGTTAAGTTTAGTCACATTTTTAATTCACCAAATACCCCTTAGGTTTGATAAATTTCTTTTTCTCCCGCCACCCAAACAACTACCACCACCCAACCACTTCCTCCCTCCACCTCCACCCCCACCCACCCAACCGGAAACCACACCTCCCCACCCCCCCCCCACCCCCACCCCCCACCCACCCAACTGGAAACTACATTCCCGGAACTCTCTAAGATCAAACCCGATAATTGAACCACGAGATCCAAGACAATTCATGCTAATGTCGTGATAGTGTTCTAAAGAACACTAAAAACAATGAAAACTCGAATGCGAAACCGGAGTACTAAGCACCGAGTTAATAGCTTTGCAAAAATGGGCATCTTAAACCACCATCACGAGTCCACATATCTTCAAAGCCTCGCAAAATTGGGCATCTCAAACCACCATAACGAGGTTCTAGTAATTCACTCTCTAGTCACATATGAGCACTTGCTACATTGTTACTATAACCAAAATTCACTCAAAACCCAAATTTAAGCAAACAACAAACAATTTCATCACATAGGAGAAAGCATACAAAAGAAATTAAACTTCAAACTACAAATTCACTTATTTCCACAATGCCTCACCTTTCTACAAAAACTACCAAATGTGCATTTCCAATCATCATTACCTCTTCTAATCTTTCACTATTTTGTCACGATTTCAAGCATAAAACTAAAATCAAACGGTGGCGGCGACCGAAGGGGGAGACGGTGCGAAGCAGCACCACCGACACGCGAACAAGACAAAGCGGCGGAGAGGAAGAGGACAGAGGAGAGAGAAAAACGCGGCGCGGTCGCAGCTTCGACGAGCAACAAGGGGGGAAACTGCGGCAGATGGGTTGGCGAAGAGAGAGACACGTGGGAGACAAGGGAGGAGGAAAGATAGGTTGGGGAGGTGGGTGGGTGGTTTTCGGGTGGGGGGTGGTTTTCGGGGGGTAGGGTGGTGGTATGGTGGTTTTTGGGAGCAGGGGAGGTGGGTCGGTGGTTTTGGGGGGCTGGGGAGGTGGGTCGGTGGTTTTTTTGGGGGTGTGGGGAGGTGGGTGGATGGTTTTGGGGGGTGGGGAGGTGGGTTTCGGGTGGTAGGGTGGCTGGGTGATGGTGGGTGGAGGTTTAAAGTAATTAGGGATAATTAAAGTTTAATTAGGATTAATTAGAGTTTAATTAGGGTTAATTTGGGTTAATATGAATGATTTGGACGAAAACCCTACGAAGTTGACGGAAACTTAACGACGGGGGCATTTCGGGAATTTTTACCAAACCTCAGGAGTACCTGGTGAATATTAGAATACACGAGGGTACCAAGTGAATATTAAAAAACATCAGGGGTACCTGGTGAAAAATCCGTAATAAAAAACCATTATGATATTCTAAGGACAATTAACGACCAAATACGGTTTTTTCACCGAGTACCCTGTGGTTTTTCAAAATTCATGGGGTACCCTGTTTTTTAAAAATGCACCGGTACCCTTACTATTTCCACAATATGCATGAAATGCCCTTAACGACTAACGGTGTCAAGTTTCCGTTAGTCATTAACCCTAAATTTCTATTTTAAACCCTAATTAAACCCTAATCCTAACACCTACCCCCTAACCTTAACCCTAAACTCTAACCCTAACCCTAACCACCGAGTCCACCACCCCTCCCCCACCCTCCCACCACCCCCTGCAGCCTCACCCTCCCACCACCCCCGCACCCCCCCCCCACCCCACGCCCCCCCCTCCCCCACCGTGTCGATTTCCGTCGAACTCCCCCCCCCCGTCGATTTCCGTCAAAGTCCCCCCACCCTGTCGAATCCCGTTGAATTCCCCCCCACCCTCGTCGAATCCCGTTGAATTCCCCCCACCCTATCTTCTTCTCGCGGTTGTTGCTCTCTTCTCGGCCCAAAACAAAACACACACACTCACGCGAAGGAGGGAGGATGAATGGGGCGATGTCTTTGCTTGTTTCGCGGCGGCAGAAAGCGAGGAGACCAGTGGTGATGCGGTGGTTCACGAAGAGGAGAGCAACCGAGGGTGAGAAGGGAAAATGAGGAGGAAGCGGCGAGATGAGAGAAGGGGAAAAGGGGTGGCTACGGGGTGTGCGGAGGAGGGGCTGCCGTGGGTGCGGGAGGAAGGTGGCGAGGGGGGTAGCAACGGGGGGTGGGGAGAGGGTGGGCTACGGAGGGTGGAGGAAGGGGTGGGGTGAGGGAAGGGGTGGTTGGTTGATTAGGGATAGGGTTTAGGGTGGGGGTTAGGTGTTAGGGAGTTAGGGGTTAGGTTTAGGGTTTTGGGGTTAGGATTAGAGGGGTTAATTAGGGTTTAAAGGGTTAATTAGGGTTAATGACTAACGGAATCATGACGTCGTTAGTCATTAAGGGCATTTCATGCATTTTGTGGAAATAGTAAGGGTTTCGGTGCATTTTTTAAAAAAGGGGTACCCCATGAATTTTGAAAAACCATAGGGGTACCTGGTGAAAAAACCGTATATTTTAATTGTAGAAGATGAATATGGATGGACTTAAGTTGTAAATATACCCATAAAAAGACTTAATACTCTTTTCTCTAAGAGAAGATAAGATAGCTCTAATTATTACCGTTCGTTTTGACATAAATGACGATATGACTAGGGTGGTTAATAGATTAGGTCGGGTTTGGGTAAAACATAACACAAATTATACCATTTATTAAGAGAGTTGAAAAACTCAACTTCAACATCTTTTTATTAAAGGGAGAACCCAATTAACCCATTTATAGAGTTTTTCTTACTATTAAATTGTAATTTAAACTAATTAACTTTCAATAATAAATTTACCTAAAAGTATGCATGATCAGAGTTTTCTTCATTAATGTGTTCTACTAGAGGTGTCATTGGGCGGGCCTAACTGGACCCAACCCTGAACCGAACCGTAAGAAGACTGGCCCGGACCAGATCGCCAGATAATCGGGCCTGAACCAGCCCGGAAGCGGACAACCAAACGGGTTATCGGGGGCCAAATTGATGAGTGGGAAACCGGCCCGACCGTAGCACTGAACCGGATCGTGAACCGCACTCAATCCTGAATCGGACCGTAAACCGTACTTAACCCTGAACCGGCCAGTCAAACCAATCGAGAAAATACTTAAAAATACTTCATCCTCGACCCAGTTATTAAAAAACACTAGTGTATATGGACGGTATTGAAAATTATTTATTGTGAATACTAGTGCATATACAATTAAAATTTAAAAATCAAAACGGATTTTCATTTACGCAAACAAGAAAACACCGGTTCAGGTTTGAGAAAATCCAATCCTGAACTTGAACCTGACCGGTCCAGATCAAGTTTATGCCAAGCTGAACTGGCTCGGCCTGGCCCGTGGCCATGTCTATGTTCTACACTTAATATTTCTTAAATTCTCACTAATTTCGATACATCTTTTTAGGTAGATATATATGTAAATGAGTTTAACAAGTTAAATCAGGTTAAATTCGGGTTGAAAATGTCTACCTTAACCTAACCAATATTATTAAACGAGTAAGTCGTATGGATTAAAAATCCGAACCCTAATTTACTATTTTTAGATTAGGTTTAGATCATGTTAACAGATGGCAATCAATTTTTTCCCAGTCCTAAATAAGATTATTAAGAGATAAAATTTGAAGCCATTTAAAGCTGTAATGATCCTATCTTTTCATTTACACAAAGTTTCAACTTGCTCTCAACTTGCTAAGATCATATAGTAGTAGTATATGCCGACAAACATTCCAATTAAGAGGTTAATCTCTTATCAATAGATTGAGACTAGCTAGGGGTGTGCGCTTAAAAGTGTGCCATGATCTTATCCTATAACTCGAGCAGAGTTTTTGTCCTATCTTCATTAATATCATGTGAAATTGTGAATGATGGGAGTATAATCATGTGAATCTGTGTAATTTCAGCCGTTTCAAAATTGGCAATTTACTAGTTTTCAGTATATGCAATTATAATTAATGTAATTAACATTCATGCAATGTCCTCAATCATTGAATCATTTGAATGTAATGCGAGATTACTCTTTTATTTGACGTAAGTGAGATATAAAATAAATTTTACTCCCTCCGTCCCATATTATAGTGCTTGATTCTGTTTTTTCACGGGTATTAAGGTAAATAGAATCTAAGAAAAATGTAAAGAGTGTTTGTGTATTGAAAATAAATGTTATGGGGAAAAAGCTGATTTTAGGAGAGAGAATGATAATAAGTGGTGAAAGAGCATTAAATACATGACTAATTCAACCCTTGGGTTGAATAAACAAAGCAAAATACTATTTTCAAGAAGCAAATAAATAATGGTGGCACAATTTTTGTAGGAAAATCATGAAATATTGTGAAATAAAAATAGAAACAAGAGTTATATTTTGGGACACTTTAAAAGGAAAGAAGCACTATAATATGGGACGGAGGGAGTATATATTTTGAGATAGTTAGTCATTTATAATATGATAAAATTTTATAACAGTTTTTTTAATTAAAATTCACATATACTAACATATCTATACAAATATATTAAAAGGCATTCCCATTAAAGGAATGTCGTCATATGACACCCTCCTCAAACTTCCAATACACATGTTTATGATCTCATTTAAAGATATTAACAAATGCATATCTACTAGGAATCGAACCCATGACCTTTGAAATGAAATGTGAGACTTTAACCACCAATCTACTACTATAATATCAATATATAATGTTTCAAAGTAAAACATAATAAAGTCTTATGATTATATGTAACTTTTAAGACATAGGTAAACTTTTTGATCTCTAACACTGTTATTAAGACAATACATTCTCTTATCCCAATTCAATTGAAATTGTTATTTTATCCCAATTCCTTTGAAGGTTTATTTTTAAAACAACTTATTATGTCATAAAGTCCATTTTCCAATTTCGCACTAGACGAGAAAATTATGAAAAGCTAATAAAATCAATTATGAAATTCATGAATAATAATATACTTGATAATTATAACTGACACGGGGCATCGCTCGGGCCAAAATACTAGTTGTCTTAGACAACAAGTGTTTCGTCAAGGCGCATAATATTAATGAAACAAAATTTCGGAACTTGTTTTTTTTGCCTATTCCGTTGACGTTACTAGAAGAGTTTTATATAAATCTTTTAATGTTTTTCTGCTTTTATATTATGTACTACGTACTCTCTCTCCTCAAAGATAATAAAATAGGTTTCTCCTTTACATGTAAATGTAGCTAACTCATTGTTAGTTAACCATTTATATTAATGCGTTGTGTTCTTCACTTCTTTGTTTTTCCTTGCTGTCGATTATTTATGTCACAACGCAAAGTGTCAAGTCGACGACCTAATGATACTTAAATTTGATAAAATTCCTATCTTGAAGAACATATTCGTTGTCAAAGTGAAAAAAAATAATCTCCTAGAAGGCCAGACAGAGATTACACTTGTACGTTTAAACATATAGGTTTACTATATGAGGCATAAAAAAAGTTTTCTTGAGTTTCAAAGAGATACAAATAAAAGTCATGCAAATCTAAGACCTTTCCAAAGTCAAATAATTATTCAATTGATATGAATAGTACGTAGGGGGATATTAACTTCCAAATCCTCTCTAAAGTACAAAACTTATGGATTAGAGGTAAAGATTAAACTAAATAATCCTTGACAAAACTTTCCCGATAATTACGTTGACATGCAATTAAATTATTATATTTCGTGAGAAAGCCTTTGAAGTCATACAGCTTAATTAATGATTGGATTGAAGGACTTGATTGGCTAAAGATTCATGTGATTATGACAGTGGGAAGACAAATGGACTTAGATTAGATAATCAGGAGGTTATAATTTATAAAGATGTCCTTACTTCCATTTTGATTTGTAATTTCTATAAGTGTTAGAGATGATTAGTCTATTTTAACTTTTAATTATTAATCGTCTTACTACCCCTAAAGTTTGCAAAAAGTTTATAAATTAAACAAGATAAAAAGAAAATGTGGGTTTGCTATTGAATTTCCATCTTTTTTGGAATTAGACTAGGGAGTGTATGAATATCTAAAAGCAATTGTTATTGACCACTCTAAAGTCAAAACACCAAATAAAAATAGTAATTGTTTTTTTTTTTACCAAAAAAAAACAGAGTAATTGTTGAAGAATGAAAAAGGGCTGACATAAACACAAAAATGAGAAGCGAAGCAAGTACCAGCTGCCGGCCGGTAATGCATGTGCATGTGTAATAATAAGTGGTGACTTGCAAAGAATTTCTCCAAACAAGTTGCTGAAATTTTGTTAAGCTTATCTCATCATTTCGATTACCAAGTATGCACATGTATAATGATATACTTAGATTTGCTTTGTCGATATGGGACGATACGTTTCTCTCTGCCAAATTATTGTACGTTCCAGATGAAATCTCAAATTTTTTTTTTTTAAAAGGTAAGAAAAGAACATTAGGCTACCCTCCTCGCGAGGGGAGATGAAATCTCAATATATTGTCACTTTCACCGTGTAAAAAAAAAAATACTCAATTTTCTCTTTTAAAAGGATTTTAGAAATTTTAGATTTTTTTTAAGGACTTTTTTGTCGAAAGTCCCTTATAAATATCACTTTTTGTGAAAAAGTCTTATATATAAAAAAATGTTGTGAACAAGTACCTTATACCATTTTTTTTGTTGTAACTTAGCACCTTTTGCCGGATTCTGATCGTTGACTTAAAATTCCGGCGTTGACCCCTACACGTGCCAAGCATTATGCACTGCTTACCATTGTTGTAACTTACCATTTAATGATCCAAAAACAGCCCAAAATCCCTAAAAAAAACCCGATGAACCCCAAACCCATTTTCCCCCCCAATTTCCCCCCAATTTCCTTCTTCTCTCTCTTCTTCTCTCTTCTGTATTCTACAATTCGCAACCAAAATTCCCCCCAAATTATGCACTGCTGCTCCATTGTCACTTACACTATCTAATTTCCATTATCACTTCTTCCTCCACTTTTAAAGTTGGTGTTGTAGTTTATAAGGGGGAAGTTTGCGAAAATTTAGGGTTTTTGGGAGAATTTGGGCAAGTCATCATGTCTTCTTCCTCTCAGCATGAACGAAGGTGCAACTGTGGAATTAGAGCTGCAAAGAAGACTGCTTGGACTCATGACAACCCAGGAAGGAAGTTTTTGGCTTGTAAGTTCTACAATTTCGAGACAGGGCACAAGGGGTGCAATTTTTTTGAGTGGATTGATGAAGAGCCTTGTAATTGGCAAAAAGAAGTGACCAATGTACTTCTTGGTGAGAAACAGAGATTGGCAACCGAACTTAATGTGCTGAAGGCAAAATTTGTGTTTGTTGAACATGAAAAAAACAGGCTTGGTGATGAATTGGTGAAGGCAAAGAAGAAAATGGAGAAGGTGAAGAGGACTGTGGAAGCTCCACAACAAAACTTGGGGGTTGTTGTTATCATAGCATGTGTTGTTGCACTTGTTGTTAGCTTTATTGTTTCTAAGTTATTAGGTTAGGATAGGTTAATAGCAATGTAATGGGATAGGAGATGAATGTAGTTTGATCTAAGGAATTGATGTACTAATGTTGTGATATTTGTCACATCTTCTATGTAAGTTAAGTTTTTGTTTGACTATCTTCTGTTTGTTTGAGTACATTGAACAACCATTCACAACAATTGACAAATACTAACTGATTGTGGCATTTGCAAACAAATAACTTCCATTGCATTACTAACTGTTTTAACAAAATAAGCATGTGTATGACCAAATAAGCATGTGTTTGTTCATTACAAACTTGAACTCAAAAGCCAAAAGAGATGTTAATTACATTAACAGACTTAAAACAGCAGCTACATTATGCTTCATTTGGGTAGTTTGCGCCCATTGAAATGCAAGAAGGAGCAGTGAACGGCTAGCTTGAGAACACAAATCAACCTGATGTGGTTGATGTGGATGCACTGGATCTGCTTGTTGCTTGTTGTTGTTCTCGATTTGGAGTCGTTCTTTGCTTCTTGGTAGGTGGAGCGAGATGGATCTTTCTTTGGCCTTCCGAGTCTTGCCTTTTGGAGGTTCTACTTGGTTTGGGTGGATTCTTACACGTGTTCTTGTAATGACCCAAACCACCACAATGACTACATGCATTTTACTTTTTTGCCCGACAACCAACAACTTTCCCCTATCTTGGCCTTCACCTTGACCTTCACCTGGCTCTTTTATTCTCTTTTTTAGCTTAGGCCTTCCTGGCATTTTTCTAAAAGGTGGGAGTCCAGGTGGTTGTAAGTTAGTCTTGGGCCATTGATTCTGTCCAGGCATGGGGTGAAATGCAGGGGCATATGTCCTGGAATAGGTGGACACATGGTAAGCTCCGATGCACATAATCCTCAACATTAAGCCTCGCCTCACAATACATGCCAAAGCATGATAACAGGGGATCCCCAACAAGTCCCATCTAAAACGGCCACATGTATTTGTCTCTAAATTCACAACATATGACTCCCCGGTTGACAAATGGTCCACCTCAAACTCCCATACATCGCCCGAGCAACATCACGGTTCCTCACTTGCTCGGCGGCCTTATCAAGCATTTTTTCGAACCGAAGGCATAATCACTCCCTTAAAGTTCTTTAGTCCAATTCTTTTTGCACTACACCTCTTCATTACATACCTTCTCATCCATTCCATCATGGATAATATAGGTTTTGTCCTAGCATCCCTAATAACGACATTAAAACTCTCACAAGCATTGTTAATAACCATACCGAGACTTAGACCTAGTTGTGAAAGCATGCCTAGACCAATGGCAAGCTGGAATATCGCCTAGGTATTTATGTGCATCGGTTGACAACAACTTAATGGAGGCCATCTCACGGTCAAAATGCCCTTTGCACTTGCAAAAACACAATAATCACTAACCTATATCATGAATCCAATTATACTCGGAATTAAATAAAGGCCATTAAAGCATGCACTAACCTTTGTAGATGCTCTTTGCTTTTCCAAAATGATTGTCGTATAACTCTCCGAGGAAATTTTTGTTTGAAGTTGGCCCAAATGTGTCTACAAAGCGTAACCTCACCTACGCATTTGGGGCTACTTTATTGAAAGCATCCACCGGCCCTACCATCGGTTGAAGCAAAATGAATTAGCAAATGAATTAACAAAGCAATGTAAGTGATGTAAATTAATAAAGTAATGTAAAGAGAAACAAGTACCTTTTGCTCGTCGGACATGTAAGTGATGTCGGAAGGTGGGCCCTCTCTAACCCATGTCACGGAATGTGCTACACTGTCAATATCCTTCACAAGAAGCTCCAAAAACCAGGTCCAAGTGTCTCCATTTTCCACTTCCACAATGGCACATGCCACTTTGGAAAAAGATTGTTGTTCCCATCCTTCAGCTCTGCTGGTTAGACAAATACCGGGTATGGGCCTCTAAGGTGGCAACCATCCACCCCTATGATGAGCCTGCGGCCTGCCATGAAGCCTTCCTTACAAGGCAGCAGCGGATGTACAATCTCCGAAAGCAAGGGGTACCATCTTCCACCCCCTGTCACCTTAACCCACTTTGTGGAACCGGGGTTATGCGGCTTGATGACCTCAAAGATAGTCCCAAACCTTCCCATATTGCTCACTTGCATCCCCATGAATCATCCTCATTGCTATTTGCCTAGCATAATAACACTTGAAATACCCAAGCTGCACACCAGTCACCCTCCTTGCCCTTTTCATAAACTCAACCAACTTCCAAGATGGTGTGTCCCTCCACTCATCTAAGAACCTCTCAGCTAAGTACTGTGAGGTGACTTTGTTGTTCTCATGTTGCCTACCACATGTATGCTCTAACCTAATGCTCTTGATTTAGAATGTAGCCTCACGCTTCACTTGCTTGCAATGAACCTTAAAGTTGCACTTCTTCCCTTCACATGTGTATTTCACCCTTTTGTTGTTCTTCCACTCACACTCACATCTATTGACACAATACACACTCATTCTCTTCTTATTGTTATGCAGAAAATAATAGTTGTAGCCCCTGTCAATGGCATGGTACCTTAGTGCCTTCCTAAAACAGTCACTGGAAGGAAACTTGAGTCCCAAAGTCAAGTTGATTTTCCCCTTGAAATCAACTGCAGGGTTGAACACAGAGTATTGTGCCCCCAACTCCTCATCAGATCCACCTAAGCTAGCCACCTCATCATCATCATCATCATTCAAATCCTCTTCATCTAACAGTTGGATGTTCAAATCATCCTCCTCAACTTGCTGTGTTCCTAACAAACTGCCTTCAACACCACCTAAGCTCCTTGTGACCCTCTCACTTATACCTTCATCAACATATTCAGCAAATATGTCATCATCACTTTCATCTTCAAAGTCACCCTCACTTAACACTACATCACTATCTTCCTCATCAGAATCCCCTGAACCACCCTCACTTAAATCTTCACCCTCACCCACTTGTTCACCCTCACCCACTTGTTCACCCTCACCCACAAGCTGACTTCCACCCACTTCCTGACTTGCACCCACTTCCTGACCCTTACCAACTGAACCTCCTGCCTTACCCTCACCTTCCAAACCCTGTGGATATTATTTTATCCACCTCCCTGACCTAGTGGTTATCCTAGATCTAGAGTATGGCTGCTGTTTATTTGTTTGTTTTGAGCTGAAAAGAGGTAAAGGTTGGGAGTGGTTTATTTTCTCCTTACTCACTTGTTTTTGTAGCCGAGGTTTTTTTTGTCTAGGGTTAGCAACTTTGGATTTGGGGACCACTTGCACATCTTTTTGTGGACCCCCGTTGACTGTGAAGGTCCTTTTGACTTCCCTTTAAGTCCCCTATAATTACCCTTCCCATCATCGGTATTATCCCCCCCCTCATCAGTACTCTCCCCCTCATCGGCATTTCCCTCCCCTTCTTCACAATGAGCCACATACAAATAGTATGCTCCATGTGACTCGAGAGCATTAAGAAACTCGGGGATATCACCATCATCCCTTATCTCCTTTCTTCCATTAAATAATGTACAACCCTTCCTCCTAAACCAAATCGTCCAACATCTCGTGAATTTTAATCCATTCCTAATCCAATCCACAAATTCAAAGTAACAGACTTCTTCTACTCTACTATGCAAACTAATTCCATAAAAATTCCCGAGCCCCGGGTTCATAAGTTGTTTTTTTCCTCTTCACATTTGTGACAAATCTTCCACCATAGTACAAATGAATGTTCATAGGTGCCATTAATTTATACCAAGGATAATATATGTTTACTCTACCATTAAACCCGAATCAAAATAAACAAACATAAACCTAAGAATCTACCATTCGCCTTTTAATTTTAAATTGCAAACACCAAAATTAAAAATTTTAAAAAACGTACCTTGGCCTTTCAACTACTTGAAACCCGTCCTTTTTGTCTCCAACTTGCTGCTTTACGTAACCACCACCATCTTTACCCATTGAAAAGGACAAGAAGATGAACGTAAGAAAGTGAAAGAGGATGAAAAAGGAAATAAAGTTACAGACTTTTTTTAGCAAAAATAAACTTACTTTGCTAACCCTAATTAACGTTCAGTTCGCCTGCCACCTAATTGCCTTTCCAATCAATGTCTGATGCAAGTTGCGTTTAATTCAATACCTTCATTCAATGATGATGCAGTTGAATTGTAGAATACAGAAGAGAGAAGAAGAGAGAGAAGAAGGAAATTGGGGGGAAATTGGGGGGAAATTAGGGGGAAAATGGGTTTGGGGTTCATCGGGTTTTTTTTAGGGATTTTGGGCTGTTTTTGGATCATTAAATGATCACGTGCTTGGCACGTGTAGGGGTCAACGCCGGAATTTCAAGTCAACGATTAGAATCCGGCAAAAGGTGCTAAGTTACAACAAAAAAAATGGTATAAGGTACTTGTTCACAACATTTTTTATATAAGGTACTTTTTCACAAAAAGTGATATTTATAAGGTACTTTCTGACAAAAAATCCTTTTTTTAAAGAAGTTAAGAAAAGTTTTACAAAAATTTAGAAACTCCAGAAGATTTCGAGTGCCTTCATCATACACCCGGGTGTACCATGTACATGGTACAACCAATGCTATTTTTTGCTCATTTACTCATTTGGAGCTCTACCTATTATGTGATTATGATCATTTGGAGTTTCAAATGACCAATGAGCAAAAAGATAGCTTGGGTGTACCATGCTCATGGTACACCCAGGTGTATGATAAAAATTCCCGAAGACTTCAGCTTACTCTATAAAAGCAAGGTAAGTTAAAAAAAATATGTTGAATATGGCAAATCATAACTTATAATGAGGATTAGCTTACCATAAAGATTTGTAAAATAACTTATTGCTAGACCTGAATAAATCATTTTGTATTTCTAATATCATGACAGCTTTTGAACTTTTTTTTCACCCGGGAGGGGTAGAATATTAATCTCACAAAGTATAGGATAATTTAACCAAGTTATAGCGAATTTTCTTAAGAGATATATATATTTAGTTCTAATATATCTATAGGACAAATACACAAATAGTATGTTCCCCTGTCGATATATATAGTGAATGACCTCCATTAAGCTGGAACCATTTAGGGACATCACGCACACACAACCAATACTAAAAGGGACTCATAAGAAGAGATGAGGTAAAGTCTCATAATGCAATGCACAAAGGGTCCACTTATCCTCATCACAAACCTTGATGGATAGCTAAGGAAACCTTAGTTTTTAGTTTACCTAGCATGTAAAATAGCAATAGATTGGGAGGGACGGTCTGATACTCTTTTTTTATAGCCGACTATCATCAATGACAAGTACAATTTTAACTATAAAATAAATTCCATATCCATATCCACTACATGCTCAAAGCAGGGGAGGTTATATCCTAAAACCACTGACAATAAGAGGAGTAATTTCTCAAACTTATACGCTTCATGTTCAATATGAGACATCTCACATAACAGTTTTACATGAGCTTAATAACAATCCTTTAAATACACAAACCACTAGCACTAGATCTACCCATTAAAATGTGGATCATTCTAAGAATTGAGGAAAAATAATGTAAAACTATAATAACATGCCCAACATAAAACAATGTAAAAGTATTAGAGGTTAATCTAGAAAAATCTAGATGTCTAATGAAAAATAGTGTATGTAGTCTAGAAAAATCAAGTGATGATGTATCTAGAAATATCTTGTAAAACACAAAGATATGTGATGTAGAAATGTGTAATATTAGACAAGTGTAGAAATTTCTAGAAACTAGGATACAACAACTATAAATATGTTGTATGTGCATGAGTTGAGAGGTGAGCTAATCAAGTGAGCTCCCACAAAATATTTGAATGGTAGAAACAAGAGTTCTACCAAAGAGATAAGTGAGAGATATGGGCTCTCACAAATATAGTTGTACAATTCATATTAATGTTATTAATGAAAATGCAATTTTGTTATATTATGAAGGGTCCATTAAAACTTCCGCATGCGCCCCCAAATTTCTATCATGGTATCAGAGCCGAAAAGTGATTACGACGAAATTGAAGACCGGATAATCGAGAGATGAAGGATTACAAGATTTGAAGAAAGTATGGAATATAGCAAGAGAAAAAGAGGTAAGTACTAAATCTAAATTTTCTTAAAGAAGAAATTTATGGAGGAAAATGAAGTAAAATAAAGTTGAGAAAAAAAAATTAAGAAAGATGGAGAACAAAATTTTTGATGAAAATTTGGAGAAAGAAAGATTAAAAAAAGAGAGAATTAGTTGGTTAGTGACATGAGCACTAACAAAGAATAAAATAATGAGGGAGGTTGATGACATTGAGCATCAACAAGAAAAACAAATTTGGAGAAATTTTACTAAAAGAATGTTGAAGAAAAATATTTGAAAATGGAAAAATTTTATTAAATGTTGGAGAAAGAAAGATTAGAAAAAGAAAGTGTTTGAAGAATGCTAATAACAAGGGCATTAACAGAGTATGTTGGTGACAAGAGCAGCATCGGTTAAGAAAAAGGAAAAAAAATATTCACAAAGAGATTTTTGGAGTTTGCTAATGATATGAGCATTAGCAGTGATGGGTGGTGACATGAGCACCACAACAAAAAAAATATTGGATAAAAATAAATAAATATTTTGGGCGAAGGCTGGTGACACGTGCATCAGTAAGCTAGTTGATAACATGAGTATCAACGAGAATATCATAAAAATTGAGAAGATGGAGATTGGTAACATGAGTACCAACAAAATTTCAAAGAAAAATAGAAAATGGAGATGAGAAACAATAAGAAGAATTTTTTTGGAGAAAATTATGAAAAAGTTAAGATTAGGGGGAGCAAGTTGGTAACACGGGTACCAACACAAAGAGTTGAAGATCTACAAGATGGGAAGAAGAAGCAAAGTTGAGGATAGTTAGTGACATGGGCACTAACAAAAATAATTTCGGTACGTGGTCGGATCGTTGATGACATGTGCATCAACATATTTAAGAGTTTTTAAAGTACAAGATTTTTCAAGATTAAGGGGGAGTATTAGAGGTTAATCTAGAAAAATCTAGATGTCTAATGAAAAATAGTGTATGTAGTCTAGAAAAATCAAGTGATGATGTATCTAGATATATCTTGTAAAACACAAAGATATGTGATGTAGAAATGTGTAATATTAGACAAGTGTAGAAATTTCTAGAAACTAAGATACAACAACTATAAATATGTTGTATGTGCATGAGTTGAGAGGTGAGCTAATCAAGTGAGCTCCCACAAAATATTTGAATGGTAGAAACAAGAGTTCTACCAAAGAGATAAGTGAGAGATATGAGCTCTCACAAATATAGTTGTACAATTCATATTAATGTTATTAATGAAAATACAATTTTGTTATATTATGAAGGGTCCATTAAAACTTCGGCATGCGCTCCCAAATTTCTATCAAAAAGACTTTAGTGATTAATACCAATCAAAGGTTCATCCAGATACAAATAATAAGTTCCTCTTCAAGAAATATTCAGAAACATAATGTTTGAGTTGTCCGAAATTTAAAATTTATTTTTTTAAATGTTACTCAATACTAATCAATATCGAAAAGATCAATGGGAGACGAGGGTGGATGCGGACAAATGGAGGCGACTTCAATTCCTAGACACACTTGCTTCATTGATCTTTTCGATTTCTAAGCATCAATAATTGAGGGTTTTTGCACCAAACTTATATGCACCAAAATTTATTTTTTAAAATATTAATACTAATTTGCGTTCTCCTCACCTGAAAATCCCTAAACTTATTTAAACTTATCTGAACTTATTGGACTTAATTGAACCTGATTGGAACTTATTGGACTTGATTACACCTGATTGGAACTTATTGGACCTGATTGAACCTGATTAAAATTGATTGAACCTGACTGAAACTTATTACACCTGATTGAAACTTATTAAACCTTATTTGACCTGATTGGAAACTTATTATACCTTATTTGACCAGAATTATGATGTAGTAATAACATAGTTAATACAAATAAAATATTCAAAATTAGCTATGACATAATACTTATTAATAGCATTTGCTAATAATAGTTAACAAAAACATAATACCTCTATAAATGCAAATTAATTACCTATAATTTTAAATAATTTTATTAATATAGTAATAGCTTAAAATAATAAATATATGATAACATAATAATTACATTGATATAATAATAATAATGGTACTAGTAATTATAAATTGCTACATACACAGTTTGAATTTTTGAAAGAGTCGCTAACAAGTTTTTTAGAAGAAAACTTATAAACTAAAAATAACTAGATTAGCGTTTGAGGATGAAGTGTACAAATTAGGGGCCTGTTCTCCCCACCTTATTTTCAGTTCAGTTCAGTTCAATTCAGTCCAATTCAATTCAGTTCAGTTCAGTTCAATTCAGTTCAGTTCAGTTCCTAAATTATTATCTTTACTATTAATTAGTTATAATTTAATTCAGTTCAATTCAGTTCAGTTCAGTTCAGTTCAGTTCTGTTCAGTTCCGTTGTTTTATGCCGAAGAGAACAGGCCCTAGGTCATGAAAATATTATTGCATGTTAGTTGCGATCTATATGAGGTGTTTAAGAGGAGAGCCAATGGTTGATCCCAAAGTTGGCTCATGAGGAGAGATACATTAAAGAGGAATAAAGAAATAGGAGAGAGAAAAAAAAGGAGGAAAGAGAGCCATGGTCAGATCGTTGGAACGATCTTGGCAAACATGAGTTCCTCGCCACATGGCGCAAGGGGAGAGGAAGGAAAAAATGGAGTGGGCCCCACTGCTGCTGCATGGCAGACATTCAACGCCCCTCATTTCTCCAATCTAACGGCTAGGATTATTTGTAATTGTTAACGTTGCAAATTTTTGCAACGGACATATTGTCAGTTTTAAATTTTTTTTTTTTTTTTTAAAAACACCAACAGCTATATATTTTTTTTGGTCTATAAATAGAGACCAATATTGAACTATTTTTACACATCTTATTTTTGAGCTTATTTTGTTATTGAAAGTCATATTTGTTTCCTTTCTTCATTTATCTACCCCACAAAAATAAATTATCTCCTAATAAAAATTAGTTATGGATACCAAAACCGGTAGAAAAAAAAAACCCTCCAAAATCCAAAACTCACATTAATCCAAGTTTTCAATCGTCTAGTTCCCAAATTGATCTCAATGGAAAGGAGATTGAGGAGAGAGAATATATGGTGGGGTATAGTAAAAAGTAGGAAAGAGAAGGTGAAGATCTAAAATTATAGATCATCCATTGGGGGTGAAGAGATCATTAAAATCAATTGTGGATCATAAATGAGGTGGAAGAGTGAGAAATTAATAAAGTAATTGATGATCCCAAATTTGGGATCATCCATTGGCCATGCTCTAAGGTATGTTATTTGCTTACAATCACTATGATATCATCGTACCCTCCACAAGAGACAGAACTCTTGAGGATATTTTATAGATCATTATCGAATAATAAAAAAATATTAATGATAAAAAGTTAGATTTTTATAGTACAATAATAGCACAAGTATAACCATAATGGTATTTTGATTAAACATTTTTATACTAATTCGTTAATTATTAGTTTTGTGAACCTTATTGAAATTTACTAGACCTAATTGAAACTTATTGAACTGGTAGGATCTAATTGGACCTGTTGGAACTTATTGAAATTTATTTGGTGTTATTGGACCTCAAACTTATTTTTTTAAGATGAAGTGAACACGCACTCTACAACTACATGATTTATTCTTTGTCTTAATTCGGTTTTCCCTTACCATGGGCCATGGCACCAAAACAAGATTGGAGGAGAAACAATCAGTGATTAATTTTTAGAGATAGAGGAAAGAGTTTCTCTCTATAACTCATCTTATTCTATTTATAAAAATATTTTTAATTTGCTTTTACCCTCAAATCTATAATTGATTTTGAATTTATCATGTTTTGATTTTCTTTATTTTTTTTGAAAATTTACCATCTTTTACTTTATAGATGTGCTAAAGTTACTAGGAGATGACGAAATTCTTCTAAATTTTCACGCAAGTGGGGCCATTAACTATTTTCTCCCTTTCTTTTCCACCTTATTGTTCTTTGGTTTCCTAATTACATATTCAAGCACTTAAATTTGGGGCATAAATCCTAATGCCACAAACAAAATTCAGAATTTGAGCATCCCTTGTATGTGTTGAATTCATTTATATGTGGAGATCATCTGAACAAAATAAATCTGCTAAAGAGAAAAAATATATGTTAGTATTATTCATCCAGGGTTTTTTTAAATTGAAACTATCAAGTGATTTATTCACAAAATTGGAGCTATTTTGCATCAAATTATGGAATGAAGTTAATTTATAGTTTAAAATTGATATTTTATGGTATAGTTAGGGTTCATATGCTATTTGGGGATATATTATCATAATTGCAGGTCATAATCACAAATTGAGCACATATATTGGTTCAATACGAAGTTTGTAGGAACTAAAATTGTATAGGAACAATCAAAACAACTTATTGGAATAGTCGTGGTGTGAATGAACACTGCCCAAAAGTCAGTAATATAAAAGGTGATAAACATAAAAAAATCGTAATTATAATGAGCTTTTGTATAAATATTGTTTAGATAACTTCTTTTCCTATCGGAATTTATTCCACTAATCACCTAGGACCTTTTATTGTTGTTTTGTGATATTCTCCTTGATAATTTTTGGTGTGTGCCGATTTAGTTTGGGTCTTTACATATCAAGTCATTAGTTGGTCATCTCGATAAAAGGATCAGAATTCAATTTTAGGAGTCAATAGCAGGTCAATGACGGACAGGCTAACAAAAAGCTTATTAGCAACATAATAGGAGGGAGAAATAGATAAATTCAGCATACATAAAAAGAACCATTTGACTAGTCTATCATCATCAAAGGCCAAACCCTAACGAGTAACACCTAGAGCCGGTAAACAGGCCATGCCGTGTCAAATTCGTGTTGGGTCCATTTGTAAACGGGTTGAATACCCAACCTTAACTCGACTCATTTATTAAACGGGTCAACAACACTCAGCCCAAAACCGACTCGTTTAATATACAGGTTACCCGACCCGTTTATCAAGCGCATATATACAAAAACTAAACAAATGTTCATCATATCTTTCTTAACCCACGTCTTATATTCTTACCTAAATAAATGAAATCGAAAAATCAAAGAATAAATCTAATATATTTATGAAAAATATTCAAATTATTTCAAGCCTTATTAATAATATTGATAGTAGAATAGTAGTTAAACGAGTTGTCGCGTCAGATTCAAATCAAAATGTTCTAACCCTAACCAAACCCGTTTAATAACCGGACAGTGTCGGATCAATCCGCTTACTTAAACAGGTTGGAAACCTCAACCCAAACCCTACTAATATCATGTCGGGTTAGCGGATCGTGTCAGTTTTTATCACATCCAGTAACGCCGATTGAGCTACCATGTTCATTAACGGGTCTACCTATAGCTACAAATTACAATATTACCTATATGGCTATATGGACTTATGGTAAAGTTCCATAGGAAAGCTGAATTAGAGCAATTGAGTGAAAATTAGAATAGGTAGAATTAAGAAAAGCAAAATGAGGCAAAAGATGAAAGACTGAAAGTAGGACACACTTTCCTTTAATTTTTTAAAAATTTTCTTGCAGCAGATCGGGTAATTGATGCAGGGGCGGTTCTTGGCCAGCGCGGGCTGCGCGACCGCATAGGGCCCCGGTGTTAGAGGGGCCCCGAAGTTGCGTACTTAATCCTATACTACGAATAAATTAGCAAGAAGTTGATGTGGAGGAGTTGGTAAGATAATGGGTTTTTTACAGCCTTGATGCAAGGTTCGAATCCCAGAACACTCAAAAATCACCTACTTCTATTTTTGACAGCTAGCTGTCATAATTACTCTCTTTTTTTTCCTCCTTCAAAGGCAGTAAGGAATTTACGAGATAGACAATTCATTAATTGCCTTGTCTCATAGACTCCTACAATACTCGATGAATTAAATTTCCCCAATTCTCCATATTCATCTTCTTCATGAATTAAATTTCTCCAATTCTCCAGATTCATCTTTATTTTTCGGGTCTTATAATTTCAAGATGGTTGCTTTGGTACTAAATTTATTTCAACAGTTTAATCTTCAATTTAATTCAAATAAATTAGCTACGTTGTTGACTGGGTCGGTAATGAAGCCACTGATTGTTTGAAAATAGGAGGCTGAAGGTTTCTTTTGGAGCATGAGTGTAACATCATCATTGATAGCTCACCTGGATAAAGGTTGAGTAAGATCCTCTACCTCAAGCCTTTTGGCTATTTAATGAAATGGAAAACCAAATTATCAAAAAAAAATTGTTAATTTAAGTCGAATTTGGAACAAGCTTGAAGTCTTGGACTTATACTGTTATCTTTACTCTGTAAGTTCTGCTTTTTTTTTTTTTAATATATATCTTCGTTTTTGTGTGTTTGATATGTTTAATTCTTTTTGATTAATTCGAATCGAAATTTTTGATTAAAAAATTTGTGTAATCTTTTCCATATGACCAGGCGCCCAAGTATGAGAATTAGAGCAGGGCCCCGATAATGTTAGCCCCGCCCCTGAATTGATGTCCACACTCTCATCCTCTCTCTTTCAAAGTCTCATCTCATCTCATCTCATCTCATCCTCAATCTCTTATCTTCTTCCCACCCTCACTTAAACCCAAACCCCCCACTTTTATACAATAAACCCCCCCTTTCATTTTTCAACTCTCTCCTCCAAATACTTGTTCAACATTTTTACATAAAAATTATACTTTTAAAAAAAAAAAAAAAAAACCACCATAACCCCAAAAACCTTTTATTTTCTCTCTCCGACCAAAATCCATCATCATCAACTCCCAAAACCCAGATCTTCTATGCAATTAATTTACAAGTTTAATTAAACCCAAAAAAGAAAATTACGAGGTAAAACTTTTTTTTTAAAGAAACAAAAAAAAAGATGGAGTTCGAAGATGAGCACGATGAAGAACAAGAAGAGGAAGACGAAGATGAAGATGAAATTACCATACCACCCCCACCACCACAACCATCAGCTATAATCCCACCGAGTTACGACTCAATTCCAGGAGCCAACTCAGTACCGAGTCGACCCCGAGTTAACCCACCTAGTGGAGAGAGAAGATCCGGTGCGGTGAGGTACAGGGAATGCCTAAAGAATCACGCGGTCAACATAGGAGGTCACGCAGTAGACGGTTGCGGTGAGTTCATGGCAGCTGGTGAAGAAGGCTCACTCGACGCGCTAAAATGCGCTGCGTGTAACTGTCACCGCAACTTCCACCGCAAAGAGACCGACACAAACAATGGTGACAATAATAGTACAATGATTTCATCACCACCTATACAATCACCTGCAGCAGCAGCTGCACCTGCGGGTACAATGTACCCGCAATTCTCTGCATACTACAGGACTCCTGCCCCTCCTGCATCTGCTTACCATCAGCAGCACCCGCACCACATGCGCCATCATTATAGTAGTACGCCTCTCGCTGCTCTTCCCTCTACCTCGGGTGGGACTCATAGTGGGGATATGGCGGATGATATGTCCCACCCGAGTAGTAGCGGAGGGGATGGGAGACGAGAGAGCGGAGGAGGAGGAGGAGGCAGTGCAATGATGATGGTGCCTAAAAAGAGACACAGGACTAAGTTTAGTCAAGAACAAAAAGATAAGATGCTTGCATTTGCTGAGAAATTGGGGTGGAGGATTCAGAAACATGATGAAGCTGCTGTGCAACAATTCTGTGCTGAGGTTCAGGTTAAGCGTCAAGTGCTTAAAGTTTGGATGCATAATAACAAGCATACACTTGGTAAAAAGCCCTAAATATTTATCATCATTTCTATAATAAGCATACTAGTATTATTACTAGACTATGGATTTCTGTTTTTTTTTTTTTTTTTTTTGAGAATTTGTTGTTATGTGTTGTGTCATTTGTGGTATTAGTGAGTAATTTTTAAGTGCATTCATAAATTGGTCGGTAATTTAGAGTTTTTTTTTAGGGTTTTAAATGTTTGGAAGAGTAGTAGTAGTTGTAGTGCTAAACTCTCTCTCGTTTCTCTTTTTCTCTCATTCTAGGACGTTGATGATGATGATGTACTTAGCTTCTTGGTGGTGCTAGCTGCTCAAATATTTATATCCCAGTACATTATATTAGGAGGAATTTTGAGATTGAGTTGATTCAATATTTATATTATTATTAATATCATATTCACATTATTGAGCAATTGCTCATTCTCCCATTTTATTTTTTGTAACACTAATGAACTATTCTTTTTTTTTTTTTCATTTTCACTTTCTTCAGAAAGAAAATCAGGCAGAGCTTACTAAAGAAACTCTGCGTCTACCCCAACTTCTGAGGTAGACAAATAAATCAAAAACTCGAATTCGAGTACCATGAAATCATAACCTTAATATACCACATTATTAATCTACATTCAACCCAATCACACAATTTTAATGAATGGTTCAAACATTAATAGAGTATCAATTACTACTAGTAGTACACAATTTTGTGTACTAGTAGTTAGTTAGTACTTATTAGATAGATAGTAGTAATATAACTAGCAAGTTACTATTAATGTAGGAAGATGAGATCATATGATATCATGTACATTTAATCAAAATTCATTGAATAGAAGAGTTCCAAGTAGAATCAAACGTGTTTAGCATGCAAACCAAACTTAGGTGTGTTGAGTATTTTTGTTTTCATTAACATCTGTCATCTTCTCCTTTCTTTTGCCCTCATAATCTTATCTACTAATTTTACTCCATACTTATCCCTTATTTTTCCTTAATTTCCTCCTTTATTTTTATACACTTTGAGCTCACGGTTTTCTGTTACTCATCTTTCAAAACTTCATCTCATTGGGTAAAAGATACTTCAACTTTATTCCCCCCCTTTTTTTTCCTTGACTTAGTTTCAAAGTAATTCTTTATTTTTTTTTGGGTAAAGGTTAGTTTTTTTGATGAAGAATAAGGGGGAATCATGCGTTATATATACAGCTGGATGATGTAGTAGAGTAAGTTCCAAAATAAGTGATGTTAGAGTTATATTTTGTGATACTACTGAATTTAGGGAAAGAGCACATTTTCTCTTTCGTGTTTGGTTACTTCTTTGTTACGCCCGTTACCTCTTTTGTTTAACTCCCCCTATCAATTATCTTCAAATTTTCTGTTTTGCCTATATATTTTTTTCTTCTGTAATTTTACGAGTTCATTCATTATATATCCTTGTATAACATGTGATGGTACTGGTAGACTAATTTTTCTCATTTTGGTCATTTGGAATTCTTTTTTTTATTTGAATTTCAAATGAACAATAACCTTTAAAAAATACGCTTGGATATCTTATCTTCAAGACTAATGTATGATAAATTTTTTTAATCTTACCTCACTCTTTGAATTTTATACCCTTTTTTCTTCACCCTTGTGGTTACTTTGCTTCCATTCTCTCTCTACAAAATGACTTTAATTTTATACCCTTTTATGTGGCATGTATTGTGAAAGTATTGGTTCTACGAAACTTAATTTAGTGCTACTCTTTCTTACCGTTATGAGAGCACTTTATTTAATGCTTATCTCCAAAGTTAAGAGTGACTAAAGATATGAAACATACCTATGAGTTCTAAACTAGTATTGAGGTCCAGCGATGCCTGGGGTTTCTGCGTCTTCTAATTTAGTAGTAGTTAAATAAGTCATGCTTCATACTCATTTTTAAAAAGTCATCTCATTCATATATGGATTTCAAAAGTTTTCCATTCATATATCATCATTAATTTTGATCAAATAAGCAATAATAGTATGGTTTAAGTTAGAAAGTGTATGTAGTGACACTACCAATGGTTAAATTTACGTTGTCAAATGCTATGAAACACGGAAACCGTTGAAACTTGAGGTTTTACGATTTTTTCGTTCTTGAGGCCTCGGCCATTTTTGAGCTAGTGAATCCTGAAAATGGCTGAAACCGAAAGTATCCCCCCCCTTTACACAACATTTTTTGTTTTCGAACCTGGCCTGTTTATATCATTGAAAGCTAACATGTTAAGAAACAAGAAATTACTGTTCCTCAAATTTTTTGAATTGTATGTTCTCTCGGAACCATGAAGCTCCTGACTTCATGATAATCCAAGTCTGTGATCTGAAATCTGAATTATGTTGAATGAAGAAGTCTCATGAAATTTGATTCTTCTCATTACTGCGAGGTTATGTGATGTAATGAGCTAATGACTAATAAATGTAATGATAAAAGGACAGTATTTATACATTTTATGTATATCAAAGGTTGGCTTCACTAATACATCGACCTAGTATATGGAGATTGTACTCTAATTTGTTGTAATTAAAAGTTCAATGGGGTAATACTATGCTCAAAATGACAATTTTGTCGAGACTCCGATCTTAATTACCGTGAAGAAAATTGACGATAGATTGGTGAACCCTGTTAGAGTGTTAGGTTATGTGAAAATTAACTATTGATGTAACCTAATTAATGATTTGAAATTATAATCATAATAGGAAATTGCACTCTAAGTAAGGAACCTACATATGGGGTCTTGATAATTTAAAGAGGACATGGTAATAAAATGGTGCTGTTAGTGTTAGAGCATGAATAAGATCTGAGTCTTAAAGAGCCCTGAATAGAAGTAAAAATTGACAAGGAGTATATGTTACTTATTTACCAGCAAGAAGAGTTATAAGAGGAAGCAATGCAACTCTATCAAGAGAGAACATAGTAAATTTTATGTGATTTAGTAAATAGAATATAAATTCCATCAGAGCTAGATCGATCTATATGATTCAATGAAGAATGAGCCAAAAATGGGATTTTTCAATAAATGAGGAGTTGAATATAGAAAGGTGGAGAAGGGAAGTAACCTAGGATAAGGCACATCCCAATTTTTATTCTTTTCCACTAGGATTCCTTAAAAAATGTAGCCATGTTAAAGAGAGAAGATATTCATGAGAAGAGCCTAACTACTAACTAGTATAAATTCCTAAAAATTCGATATACATAACTGTGTTACAATGAATAGATAAAAACCCTATACTTGCATGACTATAAAGCATGGAAACCTATGGGACCTAAGGTTTTCCCGTAGCCAAAATATATTACCATTCTCGAAACCTTAACCATTTTGTGCTAGTGAATCCTGAAAATGGCAAAACTCGAGTCTTCCTCAATCTTGAAACATATCTATTTCTCGAGACCTTAAATATTCTCATAATATATACGTACTTCCTCCGTGTCCTTATTATTGCAATATCATCTCTTGACACATTTCTTAAGAAAGTGTGAAGAAAAGAGATAGAGATAAATAAAAGTTACTAAGGGTTAGTATATTATAAGTTAGTATATTGTAAGTTAGTATATTGGAGCTCTTTTAGCCATATAAGAAACTTTTATGCGTAAGTTAGTATATTGTACTAGAGTGTATCTTGCTCTTTTAGCCAAACACCACTCTTTGTGTTGAATCATACACTCTAGTACCATATAACTCAACCACAAAGAGAAACTCTTAAGGCTAAGGGTAACTTCTGAAAAGAGCTCCAAGTCACCTCTACTTTGAAGGACTAGAATCATTTGCTCTTTGTAGTTGAGTCGTATGGTACTAGAGTGTATTTTTGCTACGTTAATATATGCAATAAAA